>DWNJ01000869.1:0-13509 GCA_018250275.1 Udranomia eurus
TGACCACACCCTTCTAACCAGAACACAGCAGCAGGGATAATGCTGTTATAAGGCAGAAATTCCTTGATACTTCAGTAAGGCGAAGTTGTAGATCTACAAATCTAAGTTTAAAATGACATATCTAACCAAATACTATGTACAATTGTACAGCGTTCGTGTCTATCTACTTACAAAGTATCTAGAAACGGAAGTTTAATTGTTCCATATGTCAAAATATTACTCTATCATTGTCATAATTTTGAAGTGAAAATTGTGAATTGTTATTTTTGATTAATGTTTATTTGTTATTTGTTTATGAATCACTCATAAACCTATAATAATTAATCAAGACCTTAGGATGATAATTACGCTATGTTCTGCACTATGTCCAAATGTTTTAGATATTTATCCGTACAATTGACTTTTTACCAGCAAGTGAGACGTCATCAGTGTTTTTCGTAAGTAAATATCTTATTCTTATAAATAAAGTGGATAATATCATACTCTTAAAATTAAATTAAATCAAATTAAATTAACGCCTTCACACTCATAGTCTTCACACTGGTGATTCTAGTGTGGGGACACTAGAATCATCAGTGTCGTGGGCGTCATGGACAACACACAAAGACAACAACACAAATACCCAGACCGAGAACAGAAATTTAAACTCATCATCCAAATTTCTGCCTCAAAATAAGATTGAACTTGGAGTGAAAATTGGCGTACCTAAAAAATCCAAGATATTCAGAAAAATCGAATTTGATCATTGAATTTGGCCAATTCAATCCAATAATTGTTACCAAGTGGTCACAAGTACATCATAGACAGAAAAACGCTGACAAATTAGCTAATAAACTTACTTAATTACAATTTCGTTTCTTAGGAAATGTATGTCAAACTCAAAGGTCGTTCGCACGTCAAGTCGACGCTGATGCGTAGGATCAAACGGTATGAAAAAGTTATTTGCTCTATGTAATGCTCATTAAATCTTTTGGGACAGGTCAAAACCAAAACATCTGATATGCTTCAAAAATTGGACAGCTGACATGGTGATGAAGATACTTGACAGCGCCATGAGTCTAAAGTGCCAGTTGCAGGATACTCATCAGAAAAGATTGGTGAGCCCTAAGGCTTATTAGGAAGTCTTTATGATACTTAGCCTTCTGATGATACTTAGATTGCTGTTGGGTTAGAAGGAGGAATTAAACAATACTTCAAAAAACTAAAAACACGCTTTCCAGTCCTATCATCAGGCCAGATCAATTGTACCATAATAATCATATGTCCTCGTCATCAGGAGAAATAAACATAATATGTTAAAGGAATGTAATTAGCCCAAACTCGATATGTTTATTAGTAGGCAGTCCAAGGTTTCATCAGCCACCTTCCAATTCCATTATCAGACCAGCTCGATGGTACCATAATATTATATTGTCATCTAATCTACACATTAGTTACAGGTCGACCTAATAAAAGCGTGTTAAAAAGCTATAGAACTAACACCTAGCATTACTATCAAACGTTATTTGATATTTTATATTGTAGTATACGTGTGTAACACACAGTGTGATTTAATTTGTATGAAATTTTAAATTATTCACTTGACCGATTATCACAACGTGTCTAGATTCTTTCATCGTCTGAATTATCTGAACCGTTTCTATCCTGAGCGTTTTTTTTCTAGTCTCTGCAAGACCAAGATCACATTATTATAATTTTTAAACATGACTAAAGCTGTCAATGCTAAAAGTTGCAATTAAGGATGCGTAATTGTCTGGGACTGTTGCCAAGTACCTCGTCATCGTATGACAGCATGAGATCACCGATATCATTCGTTAGTAGTAGACATCAAATCAAAGAAGTAACTGCAATTTCTGACAATAATTCTCATTTAGTATAGAGTATTTTTTAAGAAATTCTTGAGCAAAATAATCAATCTTGTAAGACAATAGTATTAATTTTAATGGTGATACAGGTCTGTCAAACCATTCTATCAGACGCTATCAAAAACCTATACGAACTGCAACAGTAAATGTAACCCTCTCACTTTTTGTACTTTCATACCAATTTCTGCCTTATAACAGCAGTATTCTTGCTGCTGTGTTGTGGTTTGAAGTGCGTGGTCAGGGAGACATACTTAAGCGAGACGTTACAACTTAGTCTTCAGGGGCAATAACGCATTTTGGTCGGCTTAAGAAACAACTTCGATTCTGTCTTGGGTTGATGGCAGATTTTCATGGGCGGTAGTAACCTCTTACCATCAGGTGGACTGCATGCTCGTTTGATACATAAAAAAGTTGTCTCAAGGCAGTCTTAAGCAGCAAAGCACTGCGCTGCTGTTATAGCTTGTAAGGTTAACGTGCTAAAGAAGTTTTGGAGTTAGAGGGATTACTATGGTCATATAATTAGGATAAAAGCTGTGTCACCCTGACAAAGAGTGTACAAAAAATCATGACGCTGAGTGGTTAAGCCATAGGACCATAACAATTACACATTCGCATTTATATTACTTAGGAAGACTTGTAGCATTCGTACCTTGCACTAACCAAAAAAATGGGAGCGCAAAAATGTATACAATAGGACACTTAAGTATTCCAACTATCATGACAAACGTCGACCATTAAGTGCTGACAATGTCAACGCATTCCCGGACACGAGGCATCCTGAACATTCGTTTACAAGACATTTGCACAAGCAAGGGGACGCTACAAAGAAATGCTTTCTGTTGTCTATTAAATTAACATATTACAAGTGCCGACACTTATGACGAGCGTTTATAAGTTGCGACACGATGCAACGATTTTTAATGTCGTGAGTGGGCTTGAGCGTAAGTTATTTGAACAGGCGCTGAAGTTTGATTTCTTATTTTGTTCCCACTAGCTATATCTATTCCATCTCGCTTAAGAAGTTTATTAATATAATCAAAGCAAAACAATCTATTGATTTAAAATATAGAGCGCGAAGGAAAAATTATCTGATTGACAGAATATACCTAAAATCACAATATCATCAACAATGAGGCAAATTTTAACAGTAGGACCCTATTTTACCCATATATACGTACACTACTTGTAAGTATAGTAAATACTTATAAGTAGTTTACGCTAATACAGTAAATACAACAATAGTAATATCACTGCTCCACAACATGGCTGAAGTTCCAAAATAAAACGAGTAAATAATACGACGTCGTACACATATCGTAGACGCATCGTGGTCGCGAGTAAAGAATGTCCCAAGCAGGAGTCTTCCGGATTTTTTCATGGTGAACAATGCGGAATGCGAGCCCGCATGGCATTGAGCGCCAATGCCAACTGTCTAATAATAAAGTGCATTGGATGAGTGTCTGTTTATGCTAATTTCTGCAAATTTCTTCCGTTTACCCCGGAACGGTTTAGATAAACAAGGGAACTGCTGGGTGGTAATTAAGTTTACGAGTCGTACCTTGGTTTATTTTGAGTCTTAATGCTTTAATTGAAGGGCGCGGTTGTCTAATGGGTCAAAGCTGCAGATCTCCGTTTGGAATTTTATATGGAAACACAGTAGCATAAGATGAAACATCTGTATTTTAATCTAGAATTTTAAGAGTACCGAGTGTTTAAAGTATACACTGTGATGAAAAAAATATAATCCTATTTTTTTATTATAGTGTTGGCATTTGCCAGACACATAAAAATAAAGTTGCTAGTAATAAAATATATTTATTCGAATTTATAATTATTGAGAACATCGTTGATTCTCATGGTGAGCTATTACTGGTACCTACTATTTCAAGGAAAACTTTTACCTAATAACATTTAGGTACTTACAATTCTGACGGGTTAATATGAGCGATGAGTTACGAGCATGTGTCTCATCATGATTTTCCTGGTAATAATTAACCAGTTTAGGGTTATCCAGAACCGGTGGGATCTAGACTTAGCTGACACAATGGCGAGCCTTTTTGAGTTTAATAAAAACCGGTTTAATTTTACGATGCTGTTCTGTGAGAGATAACCGGTTCATAGATAGATTTTATTTTCGAGAGACGTCTTATTTACATTTACTAACCTATATTTGTTGTTTATTTCAGCAATTTTAGTTTTTTGGACGACTTACAAGTAGCAAAGAAGCATGGAGTAGAACTGATCATGCAGAACTGATCAGACTGTAGTCCAGTAGCGGGACCAACGACAGGTTACAGAAGAAATTTTACCAATTTTGAAGGTGGTAGAACCTTTTACGGGTCGACTCCGGAGGCACCACCGCCACACCAATTTCTGCCTTATAACAACAGTGTTCCTGCTGCTGTTTTCTGGTTTGAAGGGTGTGGGTCAGGGAGACATTCTATACCGAGGCATTCTAACTTAGTCCTCAGGGGTAGCACATTTGTGGTCGATCTAAGAAAGAGTTTCGATCCTGTCTTGGATTGATTACAGATGTCCATGGGCGGCAGTAACCACTTACCATCAGGTGCACTGCAAGTTCGGTTGCTACCTCCCAGTCATGATAAAAATCAAAATATCTTTCAAGGTAATAAAATAATCAAATGATTAATGAAATAAACATTTATTAAGACAGCTGATTTAAAATTTAAAAAACTTTCGGATAATTACAATATTAATATCATCATTACACATAATCATGCAATATCTTTTTTTACAGAGTTGGGAGCTTTTCGCCTCCGGCCTTTTTCTTTCATAGCCTGAGGACGCTGAAAACCGATACTACCAATTGTATATGACATTCATTAAGTGTATTTATTTACCTTATAATGGATATACCACTTAATTTTAAATCAATTAAAACCTTTTGAATGAAAGAACCTTGACTCGATGCTTGACCCTTTATATCTTTGGGATAAAAAATAAAGATACAATTCCTTCTTTCTCTTTCTTCTTTATTTTTTTCTGAATCTATCAGTCGAGGCCACGTTTTAGTTGATGGATTTTTGTTAAATAATGCAATGGAGCAATTTAATTTGAATAACTTACTATTCGAGCATTCTAAAAGGACAGATTTTCCTCTATACCACCTTATTATTCCAGCATTCTGGAAAGACAAATTTCGCTCTACTGTACCACCTCAGTACCTAAGCAATTTTCTCAAATGAAAATCGTGAAAACAGTATCAATTTCCCATCGGAAGTTGGAAACTCGTATGCATTTTCCGTTCGTTGTACCCGAGGTCATGTGCGGTCGTCTCGTTCGTTACTCTTTACCAGTAGATTTGGCCGAGAGCTCCTCAATGCGCGATAATACGTACTGGCGTTCAGCCGCGGCGTCGCTCGCGTTTGTTTAAACCTAAATTGGTTCCTCGTTTTTCTCATAGACCATTTTCAAAATTTTGTTGGTTCCGGTGGACCACAACAGCCGATCTTCTACCCTATTCCCAAAACTTGAAAAACAATGTGTAGATTGGATCTACGAGTACTTTGGAAAATTGCGTTCCAGCTCCAACCACGAAAAAAAGGGAACCAGATAAATCTTCGTGGACTCTTACAAATTGTGAAACCCCATTTTTCTGGTTACACAAACGTACGCTAGGGGGACTACGTTTGTGTAACCGTCGAGTTCTCCGTGGACTCCTGGGGGTCCACTTGTGTCGCTTTGGAAATCAATGGTTTACACGAACGTAACATCCTATATACTCGCACGCCAACATGCATCGGAGCAGTGTGGCGGAGCATGATCCAGGCGTTGCCCAGTTGAACCGAAAATTACGTCTCGTAACTATATCACGTCCAAAATACAAACTTTATTCGTAATCAGACCGGCATACCTATTTAGTAGTAAATAATTTAGTATAAATACTTATTTACTAATAATACGGGAACCGGAATTAATATGCCTGACGACCACATGAAACAGACAAAAGAAGATTGAATTTCTGAATAAAAGCTACCTCGTGTCATTTTTTGTATTCCTCATAACATGTGCACAATTATTTTTATGTTAATCGTTTGAGTATTGAGGTATGAATGCATAACAAACAAAGTTACATTTTCATTTATAATTTGAGTTAGGGTCAGCTAACTTTAAAAAAAAGAGAATTGGATAAGTACCCTTTAGAAAAGCGAATTATTTACCAGGTGTTCTAGAACTCAAAGTTTCGTTCGAAGCATATCTAATGAGATCTCTGTGGATAAAATTATTATTATTAAATTTAAATAATTTAATAAAACTGAAATAGCTGTCTGTGATTTCAAAATAACTTTATTTTTTGATTCAATATTAGGTTAGGATATAACAACTCTGCAATTTGAATCTCTCATCAAAATCTAAACATCTATTCGCCCGCATCACAATTCTGTATACAGGGTGTATTTATTAGCACACGTGTATCTATGCGCTATACATGGTGTTCCGTTCCCTATCTGTCGAACGCCTTTCCTACCGACGCTTTATCAACATTTCCTTACAAATATCCTTATTTGTACAGTGTGTTCCCTTTTTTGGTGAGACAATGTACATAGTGTGGTCGTGCGGACTTAGTGTAGGGTTAGCGATGGGAAATTGGCCGAGTTTACATGTTTTCAATATGTTAAATTTGAATAGTAAATATGTATGTAATAAGATAATTGCTTATATTAGTTTTTAACGCTATTAGCACCGGATAAGTTTGTTCGTTGTAATTTAGGCTCTAAGTGTTAATTGGATAAAATTAGTTTCTCTTTTCAAATTAAGTAAGTATAAGTAGTATAAACTCAAAGACAAAAACAGTAAAAAAAATAATATGTAAAGTACAGTATTGAATTTAATATTTTAAAATATATTAGTGGTAATAAAATTGCAAGTCCTCTTTCCTCGTTCGATTGTTTTTCGAATTAAAATTAATTATTAATTATTAAAATAAAATAGATATACTCGATCATTTGACAACCCTACTCCTAGCGGTAAAATAGTTCAAACAAGAAAACAGTTTTAGGGAGCGTTCACACTTACCTTGAGCTATCTGACGTGGTATTACCGTCCGTACCGAGGATTATCATTCGGATCTCTTTTCACACGGGATTGGAGAGGATCACTGGTTTGTTACTATGTATACAATATTCGATCCTATCGGTTTTCCTGATGTTACAGGAAAAAACAGCTAGATCTTTTTCGGGTCCCTCTGGTCTACCATAAACTGAGAATCTGAGGACAGTGGAAACCGAGAAAGTAATTGAAATGTATATGACGTTCATTAATTGTATTTGTATACTTTCGACGTATCACAGTTCGACGGTGGAGGCGTTCCATCTTAATCCTCAGGGATAGTAACGCATCTGTCGACCTAAGAGAGAACTTGGATTCTCTCTTGGGTTGATTACAGATGTCCATGGGCTCGATTGGTACCTCTCAGTTATAAAAAAAAACTATAATGTCGCAATAGAAGACAATCGATTAATAAACAATTGTATTCCACATGCTTCAGGTAATGACGAAGGTAATAATGCTCGTCATTAGACACGCTATTCTATACATCGGTACAAGTTACGGAAGTTAAGTCGTTGGATTTCATCGTTTCGTATTATTATTCTAAATCTCGTTAAATTTTAACGTAATGAGAGGAGTGACTGTTGAGCACAGAGTCCCAGTTTTTAATAACATTAGGAGGCGCTTAGATGTAATGCCTAAATGTTTAATAAAGCGCAAATAAATATTCTTATGCTATACAAGGTATGAGAACTTCATATACTCGTATAACTCCAAAAATGTTCAAGTAGCATAGCACAGCATTCCATTGAGCTGTATCTACTGTACTACGCATACACTTTAGTATAAAGTATCAAGACATTTTATAAAATACATTTATTTATTTATTTACTAGATGATCCCAGCGCAATTCGTGTCGCCTCATTTCCTGTCCCCGTCCCATGCCCAAATTTTAGCCATCCACTAGGTTCGGAGTCTATAGGGAACTTACATACACACGTCGTATTTTATTTATATAGATGTAGCCTATGACCTGTCCTATAAACTCCTCTATCTTTCAATGAAAGTTCCATCACAGAAAGACAGACATACATTTATATCGTAAAAATAACACACTGCACTTAAAAAAACTTAGTTATTTTGAAATCACAGACAGACACTTCAATTAATAGTAGTTAAAATATGAATGCTAAAATATTTTCTGTTACACATTTACAACATCATAAAATGGTGGTAACATTATTTTATGAACTAAAATTAACAGAAATTAAACAAAGTGTAACCTATAACTTGCACTCACCACCACAGTCGTATTAAGTAATTGAGCTCATCAAAACAGGGCTGGTAATAGAGTTTCCCGTTAAATATTCAATGGTCGTCTGTCCGGTGATCTAGAAATGAATTGCCAGCTGAAAGAAATGAACGGTTGACAGCGGGAAATATATCGCCGATAGAACTGAGAAATGGGCGATCGAGCCCCGGAAGGGATAAACGCGTTAGTGATGAAAAAGGGGATGGTATAAATAGGGGAGAATATTTTTTTCATATAGACGGAAGCCGAAGAATTTATGAGGCCGAAGTCAAAAACAGAGGCGATGACGCCGTGTTGAAAATTAACGTAGTATTAAATGCTGTTGTTTATACCCGCTGAGTACCGGTTTATGGTCATACACTTAAACAAATTAATAAGTAGTAAGGCAATATTAATTGGCGTATAAATATGAATATCATTTTGATACCTAATCGCGTGTGCTAGCCACCTGATGTTAGTCACTACATTGATCAATTTCGGGAATGTTAAAATTATTACTGTCATTTTAAGAATGTGTATTCAACCTGTGTTCCACAATAAAAATGCTTTGATTAGATTAAGATATCGAATCTCAAACGGAATAAGCCTTTGATAATAAAAGATAGATTTATAAAGGAATATGTTGTAAAATTGTGAAGCCCTGCTAATTAATCTGTGGTTTATGATTAGTTGGTTTTATAACTTGTTATGGACTTCCGAGGTCTAAGCGCTTATGTACCGATAAAGCTACATATGGTAGAAATAATCTGAGTGATACTTAATGCTTACCAGGTGATTATCACTTTATACAAAGTTAATGTACGGTACATAGTTGACTTAATGTAACGGTAAATTTTGTTTTGAATAAAGAACATACAAAGCGAAAGTTATGTGTACGAGTATACTAAAATACATAAAATAATATCGCTAGAAGAGACCACGACAGCTACAAAAATTAATAGTTACAGGCAAAGTCCAAGGCAAGAGACCACGAGGACGCAGCCCTAAGAGCTGGGTATACCAAGTATCCCAACAACTCAGGCCAAGCCACTGATCGCACCAAATGGAGGGAAACCATAAATTAAAACTTGCATCGGAATCACGATCACTCAACACTGAAGGAAACGACTAGAGAGAGAGAGAAATGTGTGCAAGTGAAAAAACAAATCTTATTTTATTAATATTAGTATATTAGTACCAACACACTATACAGTGAACATATTGAATTCACAATCGAACTCAATCATATCCAATAGGAGAAAATTTAACGCGTTTAAGGCAATTCGCACTAAACGCCGAACATTATACGAAACGTAGTAGGTACAGCGGGGCAAGACGTTCCACAGCAATTGGGTAAACTATTTACGATACTTATAAAACTCTTTTTGTGTCTGACTGCTGAGCACTAGTCACACGTTATCAGGGAGACCTGCGTACGTGGCAAACTGCTCCAATGCGTGTTGTCGGAAGCACTGTCATCTAACAATCATTAAACCTAATCGTAGGCAATCAAAATCGACGGTTTATGTACTTACTTGACACTTACAACAACGACGATACATCAATGAGTGAGAAAACAGATTGGCGAACAAATCAAAACATTCAATAATGCAGTGGGTTACTTTTATATAGCAGTTATTGAAGTGAAAACGGTGTAGCGGCGTTTGGTAGAGGAACATCTTGGGTTGGTAATCAACATGCTAATGATACGTGTCATATAATTATAGTGTTGTGTCTATACAAATAAAGTTTAATTTTGTTTAATTGTCAGATGAGTGAAATGATAAGGGCAGGGGAAGGCAGAGTTGTAGGTATAATGATTTTTTAAAATTATATTATATATTTATAATTTAAGCTAAATTATAAACACAAGGTCATAAACATAATGATATAATATATTAAATTAAATAAAAATATATTAGTTAAGAAAATTATACATATAATTTACTCATAATTCTATCTCAATATTGCAATCAGTTTGAAATTTCAAAATACCGTTTTAAGTTTTGACTTCTGTTAGCGGTCCTGGCTGCGGTCATGACTGCTTATAATTATTTTTTTAATTATTATGTTTTATCGCTACAACTATTGGGTTATCTTTACTGGTAGTATCTCCATACGTATGAGTAGGTATGGGTAAACAAGACTTAATACGATTTCTAACTCTCCTTTCAAGTCTGATCTGCACTTGATTACGTTTTTAACCAATTTCAGGTCTGACGTTTTGATAACAGAAACAATATCTGTACGTGAAATTTCATCAGGTAAAATGCATCATGCATATTAGTTTTATCTTTACTTTTTAAGCTTTCAATTAACAAAATTCATCCGAGTAAATCGCATTATCTTTTTGTCTCCGATGCAACAACCACCTAACGAGAATACGGAAAAATGACGCTTTTGGCAATGAAACCTTGGCATGGGGTTCACATGGCTTTTACGCTGCCTGCCAACACGGTACCACCATAATTCTCAATGGTGTACATAATTCTGAAGATGGGAAAACCGATTTGGCACATTCTGTTTGTAGTCAACAAGAGGGTTTTTTGAGGTATAATGAATTGATGAATGTAGCTTGGCTTACGTGATCGCTTTGGGCCTATATTAATTTATTTTACTTTTAAAGAACTATTCTTATGTAGTTTAGCTGTTACCATCATTATTTACATTTCCTCACGTGATTACTAAAGTGTAATGACGTAAGGCGTGCGTCACAAATGTTAGGTAGTTGATGTTGTAAAATAAAATGTAGGATGTAAAAAGTAACAATACAAAAAATGAGTTCATAAATCGCATCGAAACCAACGCAAAATTACGTAACGACGACACCGGGGAAGTCAAATCACGAAAATACTCGAAGCGAAATTCCCCAAAAGGTACATATCAAAATAAAATCCCAGTACACCTAGTTCCGGTTAAATCGGAATGTTAAATCGGACGGAAGATCGCGCAAGCAATTTGGATTTATTGATGTGGCGACGGTCTCTTCAAATTGAATGCCTTTAAATATTTTCCCGCACGCTGAATAGAAATAGGTGTTGTTAGGTGAGCTCGCCAGAAATAAAATCTTATCGGAGATTTATCGTCGCTCGATGGTAAACGTTTTGGGAAATAGGAGGACTATTAGAAGGGTCTGTTAGGTTTCGTATTATATGAAAAAGATATTGCGTCTACATTTTGTTATGATTGAGTCTGCGTCTAATGTTTATTTGCCATTAATAATAACATAAAAATGATTATACGCAAGGATCTTTAATCACATAGCTCGGGAAGTTGTGTTGTTGAAATGTTTTTTTTCGGTTAGGTCTAAGAAATCATTCATACGAGTTACAAGTTTTGTCAAAGACTAAAGCTCATATTAATTTAACATTACACGGAACTCACAACGAAGCAAAAGCAGACCAAAGTCTAAAGTGAACCTTATCTAACATTGAGACCAAACCTCAATCTAGCCAGATCTCGACTTTCGTTTAAAACATGAACCTTATAAAAGAAACGCCGTAGAACCGTTTACATTACATTTCAGGCAAGTCAAAGGCACACAGAACGTAGTGCCACTTAAAAATTTAGACCTAAATATGTGTCTTCGTTGAACGCCTCATAAATACCGTTTAGGGTACGGAACTTACCGACGACGGGTAAATAAAAGTAGGACGCTACTTAAAGAGAATTTCAAAACAGTTTGTAGTAGTAGAGTAAGAAACGTAACTGAATGAAGCGCGATTACGTGGGTTCCGGTCTGAATACTATAGTCTTACGCTAATACTAAAAACAACTACTATTAAAAGGACACACAATTTTCCAGTTCCATTTTATGTACTGTAGGCACTTCGACTGAGTAAGCGGTTTATAAAATCATTAGTATATTCAAATAATTTGGTAACCTCGAAAATTGGTCATAGTAGATATGGGGTCATCTCTTAAACTGGACGACTTAAGTCCTTTCACAAATTAAAGAAGACAAACATTTCCGTTCTAAAGAATAGTACGGCAATAATTCTGTTAAAGTTTAATACGGCATAAAGCACTACCGCTCATTAAATATACGACAGGTGAACGAACACAGCCTAGGACTGCATTCAGTCAACCGCGGGAAAGTGGACACTTGCTCGGTCTTCATTGCAATTATCCATGAAATACCTACCCCTTGTTCACTTATGGCTTCCACGCTAAACTGTACCTTACTGCAAGTTGTCTGAAACTCGTTAAAACTGCACACGGTCCTTGGTACATAACTAAAGAAGCACTCGTCAGTCATCGGAAACATTCGGTTGAGCAGTCGCCATGCGAATCTAGCGTTGAATAAATTATAAGGGCGGTTGATAGAAACCCCTATTATTACCGATACGTTCGTAATGTAGGCTATCGGTATTCCATATCATATTCCGTGAAAACTAATTGCGATATGAAAAAAGTGGATAAAATTGCTATGAGATATTGTGAAGCCTAATGGGAATTCATAAAGGATTTAAACTTTACCGACACTCCTTATAAATTCATTGAGTCCAGGTTGTGGCGCTTATCCAAACTTCCCTGTGGTCTGGTAAATACTTATTAAGGCACAACAAAACATGATTATAATACATAATTGAGATTAATAACGGCTCCTGAGTGAACGACGATCTTCTCGATACATTGCAAAGTGTATGGAACGAACGAATGGACAGTACCCTTGTATTATTATAATAATTGTTTATAAGACTAAGGTAAATCTTCAACCGGTATATATATATTTATAGAATATATATATACCGGTTATTTTCAAACTTGAACGTTTAAATCTGTCCGTGCTTACCGTAGTGAAGTTACGTATCTAATTGTAGTCACATAGTCCTGTTTATTTCAAGCTATTTGATTGCCGCTAATGGATATTTGCCGTACAGCCACGCGCACTGCAGCCCATTCGACGATAAATGTTCTTTTCCGAAGTTAAAGTAACAAGAATTTACAACGACTTTCTATTTTCTGCATTTGCTCTCAACTATGTAAGCCATCTGAAGAATTTAGTTTTACGCTGTCAACTTCACATTGAGGTTATCTTTTGAAGATTTCTTCATACTAGAGATCGTCTAGCGGTCGACAAAAATCGACCGTATATCATAATTATCAGTTGTTAAATATATATACTTTCATACCTATAGAATAATTAAACATATTTTTTGACTACAGAGAATGCCATTAATTGTTTGACATATCCGATGCTCACGTCACTCTCGATTCAGTATTCAAATGACGTTTCATGTACCATGTGTGTAACAGGACTGTATACGTATGTGCGTTAAAGGCATGGTTGGGTGCGTAATGGTTTCTTTTAGTAATTTAATTTATAAATTATATATTATA
>DWNJ01000870.1:0-13506 GCA_018250275.1 Udranomia eurus
CAAACAAGCTCAAATCGGAGTGCGTTACGCAATAAACCAAGCGTTTACCAACAACCAAGCAAAGATTCAGGAGCGGTGGGTCAGTTCCTGGCGAGAGGACCTGGATGCGCATAATTTGTGGAGTCGTGTACCTAATTGGGCAATTTCGGGCCGACAAATTGCTGGCGATAAACATCTCGCGAGTCGCC
This sequence comes from Udranomia eurus, assembly GCA_018250275.1. Classification (NCBI taxonomy): domain Eukaryota; kingdom Metazoa; phylum Arthropoda; class Insecta; order Lepidoptera; family Hesperiidae; genus Udranomia; species Udranomia eurus. The sequence goes on from DWNJ01000870.1 coordinate 189, forward strand.
CGTTAGCGGAGGCATTAGTCACAATAATTGCTCCCGCGCATGAAATACGCGCGCGCTTCGGCGCGGCGCTCAGCACCTCGCGGTCGGTGAGTTTAGCCAATTGCCGTGCGAATCGAGATTGTTATGGCACGCCTGGCGCCCGTAGAGTTATTCAGGGCGAGTCAGTGTTGAATTCACACGATTATCTAATAGTGTACTTAAGGAAAATCCAAACGAACGAAATCTATTCGACACTGAATAGCGCCTGAAATTGAACACTCATTGCGACGGCCATTAATGGATATGATAACTTGGACATTAGCTTCCTAATTACAACCTTTCATTTGATGAAAATCGCGTCAATCAAAAACACCATTTACCTCCCCGAGTCCAAACCGAAAACATTCAATTCAATGCATTGCCGCGTTGGCGCAAACTCTCGTGATGTTAAACTAGTAGCGGGAGGTGTTCTGCGGCGCACAACGCGGCTAATTCCAAGCGGTGCATAAATCTGCGCTTTCGTTGCGCGCTCGCAATTAGCGCCCGGGAGCGAGCGCACGGCTAAACGCGCTGTCAACGCTTTTACACTTGACACACCAAATTATAGCAATCCTCCAGGATTTTTAATACAACCCAAATCATCGATGTGCACATGTTTTTGTCTCTTGTTCTTATGTTTTCTTTTTAACGTTTCATGAGACCTTGTACAGTTGCCCCAATGTTAGCTGATTATTGCATACAATTGTTTCATCATTTTGTTATTCAGCCATTTTACATACCATCGATGGTTCCGTTAAACTAGAAAATTATAGATCTACGCTACAAATTTACATACAATTTTTTTCATGTTCGGCATGATATGACAACATGGAAGAGTAGTCTTAATTTATTGACTAAAGAAGTGAAAATTATCTGAAAAATAAAAAATAAAATATTCCAATAATAATAATTTATCATCTTTACTCAGTTTATCCCGATATCGATTAACCAAACAGTTGGTAGCACTATTCTAAACACGACGACGAGTTAGTTACGTAGTGATGTATCGCGGCGAATTTTATTGCCCAACCGGGAATGCAGCTAGGCTAATGAAACGCAACAAAACAACAGCTCGCATCCTCGCGAAAACAACTCGGAATCCACGGGAACACCGAGGATGTGGTGAGTTATTATAAAGTTAAAAAGTTTAAAAGTTATAAAGTTAAATACATCATTATAAAGTTGAACGTATCGAAGATATAGATATAAGTGTGCCATGAAATCATGCGGGACTGCAACACCATGTTGTATGAGACCCGTTAGAAATGTAGAAAATATCTATTTTAGACGGTTTTTAAAAACGTACGATTTCATAAATAGATTTTAACACATCACTTCTATCATGTAGTACTATGCTGCCAGACTTATGTCATAGATTTCACGTATCATTGAGTAAGAGAGAAGAGAATAAACAAAAGGATTTATTTTATTTAATTTCTTTGATCTCTACTAACTTATATTATTGCGCTCCATTTATGCAACCCTCCAAGATTACGGCCCCACCAGATTTTAAATAACCAAAGCAAAGTTAATGATTTGTGCAAAGTTACACAGAAGGTAAGGGTGGGCCCGGGCAAAGGGCGTAGAGTGATCAATACGAGTTGCCCTACAGACACACCCCGGAGTAAGTAGGTCAAGTCCCTTCAGGTGATGTAATTTAATGGCGGGGAAATCCACAAACATTAAAATAAATGTGATTTATGTAAGCAAAATCTAAAAGTATGAGTATGAGAAGTTAGATTTTATATTTGTAGATCTCTATCCAATTTATTACATTTAAATTAAAGGGAGATTATAAAAATGCAATGTAATGTTATGTTAAATAACCGGACCGCTATCTCAATGATACGTACAAGTCCTTACAGGACATGAATCTAGTCAATGGTAGTAACTAGTGTTAAATAAAAATTGTAATCAGTCTACGATAGGATTGAAGTTCTTTCATAGGTTGATCACATGCGTAGCTGACGCCTGACCGCGTTGGACCGCCTCGACTAAGTATGTCTCCCTGATCACACCCTTCAAACCAGAACACAGCAGTGAGAACACTGCTGTTATAAGGTAGAAATAGGTGTGGCGATGGTGCCTCTGTAGTCGAACAACGAAACGAAATATTACCTTAAAAAACATTGTTACATAACAACAATATGATAAAAACGTTAAAAATAGTAGTCTACATCGACTGTAGAATACACACTGTAATCTGCGTAATAATCGTATGCCGTCCGCGCACCGGGCAGATGCGCCTGCGCGTACGAGGTGCGCTTTTTCGGCGAACAGTGAGCGCGCACCTGCCCCAACAGATGGTTAACAACCGACCGAAAAACGACCGACCTCAAAACCACCTCGGAGATTTCGGTTTGATACGACGTTGCTAAGGGAGATTTCTTTTAACACGGAACACATGCTTGGTGTTATGGTTGTTCGAGTATTTGCGTATGTATATTTATGTATGTATAATTGTAATGCATTTCTTGTTATATAAATATAACTTTTTTTATATAATTATTAGGTAGCAAATATGTAATCTGGTCACATAGATGGCGGTACATGTACGGAGAGACTGCATTTGCCGAGTTCGTGCGCCTGGATTTTTTATTATATTTTTTTTTTTCTTTTTGCTGATCTTTGCCATCTCTCTCTCTTTCTTTCTTAATCAACTACAAATGCGTTGCCACCACTGAGGACTAAGTTGGAACGCCTCGTTTAAGCATGTCTCCCCTAGTGGTCCTTACCACTGTGTGTTTGAAGGGTGGTCACCCTTCAAACCAAAGCACAGCAGCAACACCACTGCTGTTATAACGCAGAAATAGGTGGTACCATTACACGGCAGAAGTACGATCAAAGAATCACCAAACCATGATGCCGTCAAACTGGACGAGCCAGAGACAATGTACCAAGCTAGCCGCCTACCTTACAAATATGTTGCGAACAGCAAAGAGCACTGGAATGACGGAGCCGCAGACGACACAATGACCGCTGGAAAGCAATTGGTCGGTCACAACAAGTATTTATGGTCGCCCGTCAGCTTTATGAATATGCGAGCCCCGGCTGCTGCGCTGATAAAACGCACATTTTTTCATATATAACCCAGGACATCGGTGTCAGTGGAGAGGGAACTAGCTGCCTACATATCGTTTATTGGCAACAAAGAAAATGTTATAGTCATTATGAATTATTTTGAGTAAAATATCTCAATTTCACAGCTTTATGTAGAGAAGATAAAGATAATAAAAAAAAGTTTTTTGAAAACGTTAATTGAAAATCCTTATGAAGATATTTTAATTAAACCAAAGAACACTGACATGGCATCATTTAGTCTCCTTGATGAAGAAATATGTTTTTTCCTGTTACAAAACATTTACCAAACAGAAAAGTCTTATTTTGTATGTTGATTTTTAAATCGTGTAGCATATCACTTGTAACAATTTCATCGAAATATGGCGCTATAGCACAAATCAAGTTGTCACATCACAAATTAAATGCGAGATATGATAGTGAAAGTTATGACTTATTAATTTTATACCGCAATTTAAATACCGCGGAGTCCATTGCCATAAGTTAGCATTCAGCTCCCGGCTATCTCTGGAGTGATTTGTACCGTGGCAGGGATGAAGATATTATTATTGCAAACGAATAGCCGTACGGGCAATATCGACGTTGCCATTTGAAACGAGTCTATTACTTACTATTACTTTTTGTTCTTTGTAATAACTTACTAAATATAAGCTGCGGGGGATAGACCAATGAGCGAGCTAGCGCTTCGCCCCCGGGTGTCTTCGTGGCGATTTGTATCACCGCTGGAAAGGAACGAGAACTATGTTTCCCGATGAGTAGGTACACAGAGCTCCTTATTATTTCCAATAATTCACTGATTAAACGTTTATTATACGAAACGATCGGCGGGGTATTGCGTCGACTAACGAACTAGTTCTGGCCGCAGGCTATGTTTGTGTTAGGTTCGTTTATAAAATATTGCGGCTTTCAAGAAGATAAAATGTTGTACAAAAAACTACTAACGATTGTTGACAATTGCGAGAAAAAATGTTAAACAATTAATTATTATCCTCAAACTAAAGACAAATTTAAAGGCTAGACCTAAAATAGAGGAAACATATAAGTTCTCAAAGTTAGAGGCCAAAAGAACCGTTCGTTCTTTCAGCTCCTAACTTTCATTGCCGTTCGCACTTCGTAACGTATAAACAAGTTTCTATTCTATTCTATTCTTTCAAATATCGGTCCCGTTCTAATTGTAACCCACTAATTTACACTTGATAAGCGACAAAGAAATTAAAACAGCGAGACTCAACCTAAAAGTAACAGAAACAAGAGCACCGCATACCACAACAGCCGACAAACGATCGACCCGTGACCGTTGACGAGCAAAATGGCGTCCTTGGCAATGAATCGGTGCGCACGCGCGGCGTACGTATGAGCGAACGCGATCACTTTCGCCTTGAATTAATTACAATGATAATTTGCCGCTGCATCCATTCCGAGAAACACATCGAATCGAATCGAATCTATTATAACGATGGAGGATGGAAAAAAGTGAAATACTTTGAATAACTCAATGCAAAGGAGCGGCGAAGACGGAATATTTATGTAGATAGTTTTTGAAGACGTCGGACAAGATGAAATGTAAAAATGTGGTTGTTGACAAATTCGACGGAACGACGATTCAAAACGAACCATAATTAAGTCACGCTACATACATATTATACCAACGTGTCAACTTAGTCCTCAGGGGCAGCAACGAACTTTTAATCGACTTAAAAAAATATGAGCTTAATAAAGGAGTACAGATGAGTGGCAGTCACCGCTTACCATCAGGTGCACTGCATGCTCGTTTCCTACCATTTAAAAAAATACAAAGAGAACACCAAATATATAACGACCGAAAACATCTGTTACACATACAAGAGCAAAAGGGCGAAACGGTTACGCAAATCGTACGTCAACCGTCAATCGCCAATCGCGAACCGCCATTCGCCAACCGCCACCGACCGACCGCTGACGGGCAGTCCCGCGTCCTTGGCATTGATGGCGAGCGGAGCGCCACCGCTGTGTACGAACGAACGCGATCACTTTCGTTGCGAATAATTAATTCATTCATTTGTATCATTCATACACTTCCGGCATTTGATCTACAGCACGCTGCTCGACACCGCATACGTTGCACTCGATTGAGTGAGATTCAATGTTTATATACCCATGTTTACTTGTTTATATAAATTGTTAACTAATTTTGTGTAATATTGCTAACCGTATTATTAACATGTCTGTGATGCTGTTATCTTTTTTGCCCGTTACCCGAAAGCGAAACCGAAACCGTTCCTTGTTTTATATAAACTTGTATAAACTTGTTTTATATAAAAAAATATTTAACTTTATCTTTCGATAGTTGATAATAACAGTTTACACGTTAGAGGTACCCTCGCACCAGACAAATATCGAAAACGTTACTCGGATCCTTGAACTGTCGATAAATTCTCGATATTTCTATCTCGACGACAAGCCAACTATCTATATCTAGTCTTCGATCGTTATCAATTTTATCGATTGGATCGCGACACGGCCCAGTCTTCCACGATCTATCATTCCTTGGATATTTCTCAATCACACGTACACACTGATAACTGGTTGATATCGAACGAAGTAAGTTCAACTAATGCATCCAATACAGAATGTGGACGCGACGTGTACGTCATAAAACCTATTAGATCCTGAGATGTCATAGGGTTGCCAAAATACAAGGAGCGTTTCGACTAGTTCAAACCTCGATTAAATTCCGATCCCATATTAGTGCTTCAACACATTTAAAATTAGAATTCAGCGTATGAACTTTAATACTGCTTTAACACAGAAACAAGTGATTGATATCATGTAATGATCTACTTTTAAGAATCTAAAACAATATGTAAGCAACACTCTGGATTCGAACCGTATGTACAAAATTGTAAGGAGTTTTATTTGTACCAAAGTTTCCATCACACACACAACAGTTCAACTAACACTCCAATCGTACGCTACAAAACTATTCGCCATAGAAAGCCCTGCAATCTCGGCTCGGTCTATAAATAACCCCGTAGCGCCGGCGTCAGTCGGACAAAAAAGGCGTTATCCAGTGATTATGGCCGACGCATCGATGTAGAATGATCGTGTTTTATACACCACCGCTGCCGGTCCTCGGCGGTGACTCATGAGATCGGTGGCTATTGAAACTCGACAGATATTAGAGGTAATAAGTTCACGAAACCTGTGACATGACGTGTTTAAGGTAATTACCGAAATTGACCCATAGTCTACTACTATGTAAAGTCACGTAAGTCTTAAGAACGGGTACTTAATCTGAATCTGAGTTAAGAGTTAATGTCAGAGAGATTCTTTAAAATCGATTACAAAGTTTCATATGAACAAAAAGGGGTCGAGTCAATGAGAACGTGGTAAAATAAAGAGTGACAACATCCCTCCAAATGCACAATAATACAGCGATGATGTGACGATGTGCAATTCCACACCTTCGTCACTAACCTAACCCCCGTCGGACTAATGAAGGCATTGTACAAAGCCACAAATCGAGAGTCAGCGTGACATGGTAACAAGTAATAATATCGCATGAGCTGGCTAACGTCTGATCTGACCTGACGTCCCCCTTTGACGTCAGCATCGCCGTCGCCTGACTTCGGCTCACGTGACTTCGAAAGACTTTTGTCAGTAATTATTGTGCTTTAACGTCATTACATGCGATGCCTATTGATCGTGCACTCGAGGTCTTTGAACAGGGATATGCTGTCCTGTTAGGAATGAAACTGACTGTTGAATGTCGTGTTCGGATTACAACACTGAGAACTAATAGTTGTCGCGTCGTTATTTTCACGAGCACACACCGCCCGTCGGTATTAAATTAAATTAATTTATCATCTTATTGAAAAAATAAATTGTAGTTCAAATGAAAACTCGCATTATACTAAGTACGCAGGCTCTATTCCGGATTCTCTCCCGTAGGTAGCAGCCGATAGCCGCACCAGTGGGCCAGTAGTTATATCAATAATAACTCAAAAACTTAGATGTTAGTGTTTGATTAAAGAATTTATACATACTTTAAGATTAACAATATTGTTTATTTATTACGTTATGGAGGTATAGGGACAAATTTGCATGACTTTCGTCGCACCGTTGCAAAATCCTTTTCCATCTATTCTATTCCATACAAAACATACTTTATCCCACACTTAACTCATCTAAGCAGCAAAACCGGCTCATAATCAATAAGTTATTATTAAGAATCCAACGAGACTTCTTGCACACGCGCCCGGCTCCAAGCTATTCACTCGGAAGTCGCCACGTCAAGTCCAAACGGGCGACGCGACTCCAATCTCAGAGCATAATTGCTGTAAAAACTACTATAGGCGGCCGATCGGGATTGTTCAGATAGGAGCACGCCATTACGTAACATTGTGCCGAAGCAAAAACCGGAAAAGTATGCAGGCGATTAATGCAATCCGCCGCGCAATCGTCGGTAAGTTGTACGTATTTATGGCCAAAACTCACTGCGACTAAAATACACATTGTAATAATATAAAAACATCTCCTGCGCACTTTTCTTTGAAAGCAGAAAATGCATTCAGTCTATATTTCGAAAAGAGTTTATTTCTGCGAGTTTGAATTTACCTACACAAAAAATAATGGAATTATTTTACCCTTCACATCGCGCCTCATTGTAGACATAACATCTTAGACAGATGGAATATGTAATAAGAGTGCAATACAATTAAAAAATAATATTAGATATTTAGTAACACGTGATATTCCTATATAGTGATGACCAGATAGGTTTTACAGTGTAAATAATACAATAAAACCGATACCAACCAAAGATAGCAAATAGACCCAGTTAGGTCTGGATCGGAAATCGTTAAACTTAACTGTGGCCAACAGTTCAACAAACAGTGTTCAGTAAAGTTTTATTGTCAATAGACAACGCCCCACAAATGCTGGGATAATCACATCAACCACGGAATGGAGAAGTTACCTGATTGACAACTGTGAGCAGACTATGGCAAATCCGATAAATTGAATAAATTTAATTAGATATTAGAGCGCAAGGGGATATTTCAGCATAGGGGGTATGATAACATAACGAGATTATAGCATAAGGTCTGCAATGTCTTTTAAATTACAGCACAAGGCGATATAAGAGTATAGACTATAGAGTTAATTCAGGATAACTAAAAATATATTTTGCTGGCTCGATAAAGGAAGAAATTGGTTTCAGTGTATTTTAGACACAGCACTCAGTAGAATTAAAATCTACTTACGAGCGTCATTCCTAGGTCCTTTAACAGTTTAAAAAAAAAATGTTTTATCAGGCATCGAATCACGAGCCTGGAGGCTCATCAGTTCAATCATACGTCCATGGACAACGTGGACGGCAGACAGCAATGGCGGTCAGTGCTTCGTCCTACGTGTCGGAAGTCGTAAAGCTTTACTGCGGCATCGACCCCAGTTGTTTGGCTGTAAACGATTTATTGTCAACATCGCGGTGCAAATAGACTGACATGACTTACTCGGTCGCTATAGATATGGAGTATTAGATCGTTGAAGGTTCGTGTGGTTTTATGAATTACTGGAGATCGTACGGCGGTCGACAAAAATCGACCGTATATCGAAGAATATCAGTATAATAGAATTATCAGTTGCAAAATATCTAGACTTTTATACTAATACTATACTTTTATATTAAGAATATAAGTATATTCTTTATATAAGTCAAAGTTGACTACACAAAATTACATTAATTGTTTGGCATTTTCGATGGTCACTTTACTCTCGATTTTGCATTCAAATAATTAAAATTCTATATACGTGTACTATATACGTGTCAAAGGCATGGTTGTATGCGTAATGGTTTTTTTTACGAATTTAATGTATTTCTAATGTATTATTGTACAAAACATTATCTGTCAGCACTTTTTCTCTGTATAAACTTTGAATGTGCCAAATTTCATACTGGAAGTTGTAATTGTCGTAAAAGTCGTTTCGAAACTTTATGTTTCGCGTATTAATATATAGTTTTATAAATTATTTTATATGATGGAACAGGGTTTATTATTATTAAACCATGTTAATTTTTGGTATCATGCGTCTGTTTATGAGTGGTGATGAATATGGCGGTAAAATTTACAATTTTACATAAGACATTTAATTTTTTGTAAATGAATCCGAGAGTCATTTTAATGAGGTAACGACGCATGCGACGATGCTTAGAAAAAAAAAACATTACTTCAAAAATTAACTAAAATATTACCAGGCTTCTATATCTCATGTTTTTTACTTTCTTAAGACTTTCAGTTTGACACCCTATCCCCTTTGGTCTCTAAGCAAAACATGAACTATTTATGAATATTGTGGATAAAAATCATTTTGTTTTGTTGACTTGTGTCCCTGTCGATACAAACAATCCCATCTTTGCCCAACATCGCAATCCAACAATACGATACGAAGGAAGCTGCATTAGCCATACGACGAGTGCGATCGCAATTAAGTTTTAAATTGGAAACTACCACGATGGCATTGTTGGAGAGTCGATCCTAACGATTCGCACCCCCGTGGGAACGATAATTGCTTTTTTGATTGCAGATTCTGCTTGGATGTGGTGCCATAATGCTTTGAGCACCCTACCCTCGTGTTCACAACACAGATGTTACAAGTTAACTAAGCACTGAGCTAAATAAGTACGTCAATAATGGTAACAGTAATAATTATTATACATCCCCAGGATAACAGTCTTTCGCTTTGGAATTACACCCAATAATCGGAATTTAAGTTAACGTTTTTTTGCATATAAAGCACATTATATGAGTCCTTTATAATACGATCTGCACATTTTAATTTTACGACATGGAGGCATAGACACATTGCTCTTGTGTTCTAAAATATTTTTTAATTATTATCACTACACTTGTGGTATTCAAGTTAACATAAAAAATATTAAAAATATAAAGGTTTGGTAACCAACAAAAATATAAGATATATGTTATCTATAATATCATCATATTTATTTATTTATTCAGTCTATTATTTGTCACATTTGGTTTTTAATAATTAATATTTGTTTAATCTATATATGTAGGTATTCTATCAATATCAACTCGCTCTACATAAAAAAACTAATCTTTAGAAATCTTTCAATGTTAAACCGTAGCTATTGCATAAACTTAAACCCTTGAACGTTCATTACGAGTTATGAAATAACCTCTTGATTAACTTTGTATTAATTAATTCTATAATATTAACAGTGTCGTAAGCCGCCAACCATCGGACACTTGTTATCTCCATCAGAACGAATAATTTTTTAACATTAAACTTTGCTTTCGAAACACCGACGTTATTTAAATTCTATAATTGAATATGGAATTAAATATTGTTAATCTAAAAAAAGAATTCTTAATTAAAATACAATGGCGTTACTTAAACGCTGTTATCATATTTACTGCAGAGGAAATACTCTTTTCATTCGAAGAATCTTGATACTAAATTAAAAATAAACAATAACTGTATTATAATAATTAACAGTATCAGGCGGTATTTTGCGGAAATCCATGCGATTAAATTAGTTTTTATCTTTTTACTAAGGTATACACCAACGTACATACCACCACCAACACGCGTTTCGCTCCAAAACGGAGCATCATCAGGGCTAAGGTGACTCTACGACGGCTGATAGTGAAGTCAACAACTGTATTACTTTTTTATGGATAACAACCTAAACGTCAGCATACGTGTGGTGAAACGAATATCAAACGATCAAAGGAAAAAGTAATAATTATACATGACTGTTTCCATATCAGGTGAATGAAGTATTAGGAAGGATAAGCGTCATTCGAGTATTTTTTTCATATACTGTATACAAACATAATGTCTGCTTCTATACACGTATAGACTATGCGTATTCTTGTCTCATATATTTTAATACATACTACAAGGTTTTGAACTATTGTACCTATCGCATGATATTCCGAGAAGAAAAAACACGCGAATATCAAGTGCTGTTATTGGCAATTAAACAAAAAAACACAAACAATTGAATTAGATACACATTCAACTGGAAGTGACGCGAATGAATGTTGCTAGATAGAAACAAAAAAAATAGCGCACAGATAATTTATACATAAATTCAATTACAACTGGAATGCAAAACAGTTAAGCGGCGGCAGAGTGATGTTGCAAAACTAAAAATGCAACCAATGTCGAATGCGTTTCAAATTAGAAAGGTAATAAAAGAAAAAGATCGTTTTTCTTTTCAATGGTGCACTTGGAAAGTGATCACTGCCGTCCTTGGACATCTGTAATTAGCTTCAGCCCAGATTTAAATTCTGTTTGAAACCAACAAATACCTACTACTCTTTACATTCTCCTTCCAAAGAACACAAAAACGTATGTAAAGTAACGTTATAAAGAGGATTATAAAATTACTACCTTTTGCTCGCGGCTACGCCCTAGTGGATATTGATCTGTCACCTACATTTTCGTGACGGACCATTTAAAATAAATAATAACAATATACATACGACATTTTCTGACTGCATTAGACCCGCGTGGAATAAAAACAACTAACCTTTCAACCCCTATTTGAACCCCTTAGTAGTGGAATTTTGAAAAATTCGCCCTTTGTTGATGCCTACGTTATAAGAGGAATACGTGAGCGAAATTTTAAGTTTCTAAGTATAGTGGCTTAGGCTCTGCGTTAATACGTCAGTCAGGCACATACGTTTCATATATATAGCTTATAAATTAAATGTAGAGCCAGTAGGTCGTCAATTCACTAATAAATAATCATAAGGTAGGTAGGTAAATTGCAGTTAAAGGATATAACGTATGTCAATAAGGCACGGTAGGGCAGCTTTTTGTTCGATCAGTTGTTAATGGGTCGTTGCAATCATTATAGTATTTGCATTGGCAGCAAGAACGCCACGCGCAACCACCGCCATATTGGCTAAACTTGATTGTTGGACCCTCGCCACACTCCACGCAACATTATACGATCCGTCATAAAATATATCGGAAATATCATCGGGCTTTGTTGTACCTGTTATCTTTTCTCATATATTTATTTCTAAACTCGACTGAAACCTTAAAGCGAACGACACTATTAAAATTAATATGTAGTCCCATTGTAAGTAGAATGAATTTTTTGGCACGCAATATGATGCAGAATATTAGGGATAATAAAGTTAACGAGATGTCATCTATGTTCAATTAAACATAGCATTGCTTTAACTTACACGTTTTCTATAGGTATATTTACTGTAAATCTAAACTGTAACAAAATCTGTTTTATCAGTGATAGTCAGACCAAGACACCGATATCGGAGAAGTTAATGTGTAAGCTCCTTTATCCAGCGATAACATCTCGCCTTGTTGACATAAATCGCTAGGTGTTGCCTTGCGGAAACGTACGGCGAACGCGGTATAAATTATGAGCAGTTTGATTGATGAGTTTCAAGGCGTGGAGTGGTTTGTGTTCGATTATGTGTTCATTCTAATGGTCCAAATACAATAGTAAAGTTTGCAATAGATAAATACCTGTTTAAAGTTATTTCTTACTACGTTGATCTGGAGTTGAATTGGCACCATCATAATAAATATAATATTTTTAGAAGATAAGTAGGTACTGTTACATTTTAGAGATGCGAACATACACGAAAATCGTCAAAACATGAATTAGAATTAATTTTTTGACGATGAATTAGAATTAAAGGTACTGTTACTTTCTCGTGCAGTGTTACAACTTCATATATACATAATACAATATCAATAGAAATAAACGAGATTGAAACAAATACAACACTTGTAATACAATAGATGTCAGCAGATTTTTCGCTGGATCAATTAATATAAATTCGAGAACGTAATTGAAATCGTTGTAGCGAGACGCCCCGTGTGGGCGAATTGTCTAAGACGAATCGATCAAGCCACGTGTAGGTACATTTTATTACGATCATAATAATTGTCCCAAACGCTTTGTATCCGACCATTTATGGTCCATACGACGAGAGAACAATCGAGCAAAGCCAGGAAACCGATAGGTTTCAATGACTCATGAATATTCACAACAGAACCGAGTGCAAATATTCGAATGGTGATTTATTTTGATCGGGCTGTTAGACTGTTGGTCCGGCTTTTCACGGCCTGTGAGTACTATTACGGGCATGTACAAACGAGCACCGACGAAGTTGGATTGTGGTCACACGCGTCTGCAGAACCGAAGTACAGATGTCCCTACAGGTACAGTTGG
>DWNJ01000871.1:0-13498 GCA_018250275.1 Udranomia eurus
GGTTCGGAGTTCGCCCTCCACCCTTCTCAGTCAATAGTCATCTGTCCCGGCTTCAGCTCTTCCTAGGCTTGCCACAAATCCCGGTGAAGCTGTAAAGGTCACTAGGACCACCAGCAAATAAAAGATAAACAATAGGCGTTACCAAAATAATGCTCTCAGAGCACTACGATTAGCGTAGCATATTGTAAGGACACACATAACTTCTGGATATATATATATAACTTATAGAATATAACTAAAGCAGTAATGGTATAATAATAGTAATCGTATTATTTTTATATCATAACTATAACTAACATGTTTATCTTCCACACGGCATCGAACCTAAGCCTCAGCTGACGCGTGAACCGGACCATGACATTTTACTTTGCGCTAAAGGGTAACCGACGAACTCTATCAAAGCGTACTACAATTCTTCATTTGATATCAACTGCAGTTTCATATGTAACTTCATAATCATCATAATGGACTCAATTGGAAACAATTGATATCGATAAAATATTATATTATAACTGCTAATCTAGTCTTTCTATTTATTTAGAATCATAGTAGTCTACCAGGCTACTTCCATATGGAATACTGGCGATACTTGCTACTGGCATTTTGTTGAATACTAATGAACTAGTGCTTGCAGTGTGATTGTACGGAAGCGGATCCATTTTTTTTATCGACGACCCATGGCGCAGTGGTCACCATGCCGGACTACTTCGAAATCCTGGATTCAATTCCCAGTGTGACGTTTGAGTTTAAATTTCTGTTCTCGGTCTGGGCGTCAGTGTGTCCAACCTTTGACACGGCACGGGGAATCCTAGCGTTATTTATTTCATAATTGATAATTCATTTATTTCTCAAATGTACAATGATAATAGGTTAGTAAGTACAGATCTCACATTTGCCACAAATTAGGTATACAAAGTTTGTAAAATGTATTTAAATTTATAATTAGTATTATTCCAAATTAGAGTTGAGTTAGAATTATAAGTAAAATTTGCGATCAAATAAAAAGTCATTCACACAGTAGCACTTGCCTATGAGCCACTGGTTTAAGTGTACTTTAAACTTGCTTAATGTCAGTTTTCCTTATTTGTTTACACACTTAATTATATATATATGTATATATATAATTATAATTTATAGTGTCCGGGTAACTTACTTCAACCGAAAGCATTCAAAATATTATTTGCGAGTTGAAATTGACCTCTAAGCAGCTTCAGGGTAATATCACGCACACAACCTCTACATGTAGAGTATGGGCTAATATACTCGTACGTATGTAGAGTTTAAATGCGCTGTAGTCACGAACGTCATGGTACGGTTAACGCAGCTGAGGTCTGGGTTCGATTCCCGGCTAATAATAATCAGTGGGGTGTTCACCCCAGCAAGGGTTGCTTTTAACTGTTTGTTTTAATCGTTTGTTTGTGTGCTTAAATACGCTACGAATAGATTTAAATTAAGCGAGAAACAACTATTTGTTTGGATATAAGCATGGACTACACTAAGATTGTTTTAATTATAAAATACTTAAATTCGTTTATCACTAGTTTATATCTCATTTCACTTTACTCGTTTATATCTTAGTGTATAATAGTAAAATATCTAAATTTATAAATTCTTTGGCCGAATTCCGTATTTGTTAATATTTCTGAAGAAACCAACCACCAATTCATTCATTCACCAACAGTACAATGATTTCAGTCTTAGGAGTAACAATCGGTCTAACACTATATTTGAATCACAAACAACTTCACAATATTTGAGTTGCGTAGACCATCTACGCCGAGTAGTTTAATATGTCTGGAGAAACAAATTCGGGAGATATCAACACAGAACAAACATGTTTTAGAAGTAACATTCGCCCTCACATAATACTCGTATTTGAGTGTTAAGTTTGAATGTTTAATAGAAGCTAGAAATGGATGACTATAGTCTGCACTGAACAGTTAAAAGAAGAATATGAAGAAGAAGAAGAATAAGAAAGATAAGCATTTATCAGCTTTATTTTCTGGCTACTTACTCACTCTGCTTATGAAAATTGCCTAATTTCACCTACGATTATACTAACTTAGTTAAGTTAATAATTCAAATTCAAATTTGAAATCATTTATTTCGTATAGGCGTAACGTGACATATACAAATTGTTAATATGGTACATTTTTCAGCTTCCAATGGCAAATATGCAAGCCTGGTGTATATCGGATAGATCATGTAGGTATAACTATAATAGAGTCGTTTCCTTATATTAGATGCCCGCTCACTACGGCGTCGACGAAAAATCGAACGCACCTATCCTGAAAACCGAGCGAGATAGCGTCAAAGTTATGTAGGTTAGAAAGAGATGCAATCCCTAGTAACCACGCCTTTCTTCTGAGGCCAATTCACTTGGGGTGGTATAGATATAAGAGGTATAGAGCTCTGAGGTGAACGTACAAGGCACGCTCTATGCAGCCTTGTGAATATCCAGTTTGTTTTGATATTGGATGAGCTTCTATTTAATGTATCTACATCTATCTATATATATATATATATAATAAATCTGTAAGTGATTGATGTTTGTACATGGAAGATATCTCATTGAAAGCTATTTAAGGGGTCTTTATTTAAAGAATAAAATCAAAAAAAACACATTATAGAATTTTTGTCTCTTTGTCTTTGCGTTTGTCTGCATCTGTGCGCGCTAATCTCAGAAACAGCTGATCAAATTTGAATGCGGTTTTGACCGGTATTGTGGTAAGCTTCATTTGACATTCATTCATAAATAAAAATGTTATGGGACGGGGACGGGGACAGGGAGGCGGTACGAAGTGCGCCGGGTCAGCTAGTATAATATGTATGTTGCAGAATCTGAACATAAGCGGTATGGTTGCATCTACTTAGGTCTTTAAAGTTATTGTTAATTATTGTCATTTTTTGTATCTCTGACAATGTGTGCGTACAGTGTTCCATGAGTTTAGTTCTACTTAACTTATCCAATCGAATTCTTTACACAATAAAGCGTGAAAGCGTAAAACTTACATTCGCAATTATTTTTGTTACAAAGTTAGGATGAGAATACTTATTTATGACAGATCCAATATTTGTATTTCTTCTACACATAAATTGTTTCCTGGTGTTCAATAAAAGTTATTGTATTGTATTTATATAACACAGAATTCTTAAAATATTGTTGTTTCTAGCTAAATCTAGCTAGTGTAATGACTAGCTGATACCCGCGACTTCGTCTGTGTTACTTTATCAAATTAACCATGCATTTTACTTAATTTGCGTTCCGGAACGGATTGATGGATGGATGATTTTGATTTGATGGATTCTCTTTCATGCAATAACTACTTAATGGATTTCCGAATTTTACAGTAATATAGCTTATATATCAGAATAGCATATAGACTATTTACAAAGACATTGTGTAGATTTGCCAAAATATAACTATAAGTGTGTGTGAACATTATTTGGTCCAGAATTTTGAAACTAAATACGAGTATATAAAGGGGCAAAGTCGCGGGCAATATCTAGTAATTTATAGTTTAAGACCTAGTCACATATTAAATGTACCTACCTACTTACTATAGCGTAGATACCTCTTACTCTTTTTCATTACTTTCTATAAAGCCAAATCTTGCGCCAATACTTCAACCTAGCCACTTCCGCATACAATTTTATTTTTCAAAGCTCCCCCGACAATCCACCCCACAACTGAATGGACAGTCAGGGTTGCGTGTCCAGTAATTATCTGGGCATCACGTGAGTGAAACTTATTCGACTAAAGGCCACGCGCCGGGGGTAGATTTAAAAAAACGTAAAGGTTACCGAATTTTTCTCGGAACACAATTTTATGAGGGTGACTCAAGCTTTCAAACTATTTTTGTAATTAACTGCATTCATTGCGCGTATCAGTTGGCTGTCATCGGCGTGTCTGACAGATTATCTCGGCTAAGTGGTCACTGCTGCCCATGGGCACCGACCGAACAGAAAAATCGTAGTTATGTAATAGGACAATCTTAAGACGAATCAGATGTGTCTTATGTACACAAAACGCTTTTATCGTTCTCTTCAATAATAATAAATGTAAACAGCTACGTTAAAGTCTGGTTAGAACAAGATATATGACAGAAGAACCTTTTTTAAACTATAAATTAAATAAAAACAAATATAAATGTAAGCGCATACGACTTTAGCTAAAACACATACGATACAGAATCGAATGCACGGCAGGTCTACGTCAGTTGCAAACGCATCCGCTATCATAATGGGAATTCCTCTGTTATTATTCAGTTAAACGGTTTTCACACAATTGACACATCTCTCACAGCCACCATTGTTAACGTGAACACATAAACACGTCGCGAACTGAGCACTAAATAAATCTAAGCGATAATTAAGCTAGACGCACGCCTCCCGGATTTCATTGTCTATTGATACACCTACACCGCTTACAGAATGAATATATCAATAGCATGTAGCTTGATGGACAAGGTCTATAATAAAAATGATAATATGACATCTATTGTTTATCAAACAAACTTGAAATCTTTATCTAACAGTCTACAAAAAGTTGTTTTCATTTTACCTTATGATGTTTAATTTCATTTCATTTCATTTTATCTTAAGTGGTCAGAGTTTGTAGACATTTATAACGAATATCATATGCCTCACTCTACACGTATGAATCGCCTGACATTCAATAATACGTAGCCAACAAGGTAAACTAAGTCAGACATATTCTACTGTATCTTCTACAAACAAAAAAATATCGCGAACAGTTACTTCTGTACAGAAGTAGGCGTTGTGGTATCCTACGCATAAACAACGTATAAAAACACAGACAAACTCGCATATTAGAAAACTACAATAAGCAGTACTTATCCAAAGTAGTTTCTTTCATTCTCCACCGCAATCGCAAACACGGTAATTAAGCGATAGGCATCAAATAAAACGATCATGCTTACACACCATAAAACGCGAACCAATACGAATTGTCCAATAATTATAAATGGAAACCGAACATTTCTAAGTGTTCCAAGTGTCTGGCATCCACTTTCTATGTGTCTGTTGGAAAAAAAAACGGAGTCAATCCCACACTGTTATTACAGTGACGGCGAACTTTTTTCACATTAATTAGTTTATTAATTATGCAAATTTGTATGCGAATCCACGATGCTTTATTGCGTTTAATCGGATCGAGATCGTTACGATAACGCGCGTGGCGCGAGATGCGAGCGATTGGCGATTACTTGATATTACTGGTGACAAATGAGATTGCGATAAGAGCTATTGTTGCGAGGAAGTGCGTTAATTAAACAAGTTTATAATATTAACTTTCTCGTGTTAAACAAACCTATTTCGTCTTACATCTGTAGTATTGATGTAGATAGTAGGATAGATAAAAAATAATAGTTTAAAAATCTAATATGGAACTGGACAGCGTGCTGTCCAGTTCCATCATCAGACCAACTTTATGGTACAATAATATTGTATTGTCATCTCATCTACATTCACATGATGATACAACAATAAGAAGTGCGTGTATTTCAGATTCTTACATAGTTTGTTACGGGTTGACCTTATAAAAGCATGTTAAAAATAGACACAATTTTGTAAGAAATTCAATTAATATATCTTACTTCCCTCCACGTGTTGATAATAACATAATTTACCAAACCATCATCATGAGTATTAAACCAAGTTGGTTTAGTTGAAATATGAAATAATTTTGAAATATAAAATAGTTTTATTCATTACAAGAATTTTACACACATATCAGGTGGGACATCCTTTTAGATAAATGTGTAGCAGGATATCCCGCTCTCTTATAGCTTACACAAATTAAACTTAGTTGTATTATACTAAAGATTTTCAACTTCTTTTTTAAAACGCCTTAAAAAGCAAAATAAGCCTAAGCACCCCTTGAATAACTAATCTAGAGGTCATACACGTGCACAGTCACACCGCTCGCTAGTAACTTACGCCACACCCGATGATTGTTTGCCTCCTCCACAGCCGATTATTACATTGGGGTGGATTCAGTGTTTGAGTTATTCAGTACTTTCCGTGTTACTAAGCCGACGTGATTAATTATACAGTGTACTCTTTATAACTTTTACTCGGACAGAAAACCGACTTTTCGCTTGTCGGCGTACGAGATCTATTTCGATATGTCGTGTAAGGATTTGCAATAGTCGGCTGGCTATCAGTGTTGCTATCGTGATTGAATTACTTATGCGATGAGTTGAAGTTATACATATTCTGATATTATAAATGGACGTTTGTAAGTTTTTGTTCGAGTGCAATGTTTTTGTTTATTACTGTTTGTTTACGTTACATTTTGTAGTTTCTGTTAAAGTTACAATGTTTTAGTCAGTTTTAGTATATCAGGTTAATTTTGTTCCGATAACATTGCATTTTCTTATGAGCGTCAATTTATTTCACGGACACCATCTATCGTGACATTGACACACTGTATAATGTAACAACATTGTGCATTTATTTTAGTTGGAAATAATAAGTTAAGCAATTTGAATTAAAGCTTGTCTTATACATATCCATCTAGGCGCTATTAGTAGGTAGGTATTACTAGGTGTATATATTTTCATTTGAATACGCTCGCAATGGTAATTAATGGTGAATTGTAATTGCAGATCAGGAACAAATTACCACAATATGGTACAGCGCCCGGTTATTAATGTTATTATAACAATTAGTGTCATCGGCAAATCACAACAGGTTGCCTTTTGAACTAGTGACCTGCTTTGACCTGTCTGTATAGCAGGGTATCAAAAATCAAGAATGAAATAACTTTATTTATTATAAGGAATATAATTACACTTCATGAATGACATATGTCATGTCGTGTAATCCATCGGCTTTCAGCGTCCTCAGATTCAAGGCTTGATATAATCTTAAGGCAGAAAAAAACGGGCGGGAGATACTCCTAGCGCTTTTTTGAAATTTACTTTTGAGTCCACCTAAATATTATTTTTTGATATGACAGTTATTACAGATTACATTTTTAAACGAATACCAAACTTACAAGCCTAGTTTAATATTAGCTTCTGATACATTTTAAACGACTAATAACGTTATGTGAATACTAGTAATTTTGTGACCAGCTGAGCTTTAAGATTTTTGTTAGGAGTGACTTCACTTCAGTGGCTGGGTGGGTGAGGTGGAACCCACGATCTCTCGATCGTCAAGACCGATTGTAACCATTGGGCTTCTCCTTCCATAATATATAATAATACCCTGCTTACTATTAAATATTTATCAATCATGAATAAATTACACTGAGCTCGACGGTACAATAACAGTCGTTGTATGAAAATTGACTGTTACGATAATGATTATGGATTTACGCGACGGCCTTTTGATGTATACGAGTTTTTGCGCGCGGCCTCGTCCGAATATATAATTAGTTCACTTTAATTTGTATTTATAACGTTCAAACGTTGGTTACCTATCTTTGATGGCAGAACGAATTGGAGAAATCATATTTTTTTTTAATTACTGTTTTGTCAAAAATGTTTTTCGTTCAGCTTGCCTAGAGTAACAGTATAAAAGCTCAAGATAATTTTATATTGCACTGTATTACTTGTATGTGTTGACTATGACAAAAATGTTATTTTGAGTACCACCTTATAGGTTGTTTTCGAATGTTTCCTAGAAGGCCTGCGACACTGTTTTTAAAGCAATATCGACAACATACATGTATAATATGATTTATTTTAAAATGGTAAAGGTAATTAATTAAAAACAGCCAGATGAAACGATTTTATTTATTTAAGCAGGTATACTCGTATGAGTGTGTATGTGTAGGCAGTATTGATTACAAATTATTTTTTGCAGTGTCTTAACCTAAACAAAGGTATTATTGTAAGACGAAGTAACTGTGTCAGTAATTAAAATGATTGCAGATTAAGATGCGGTGACAGTGCGAGCGATTCACATACGCATATCTGAAAATTGTTTTATCTTGTATGCTTTTGATACAGATATGTGGCATTTATGTATGGCCGCAACCCTTCTATGGAGCCTGGAGCATACTCCGTCATGCTGCTCCATTGCGTATTGGCGGAAAACCTGGTCAGTGGCCAACCAATACATGTATATTTTTTGTAAAAGTACACTAACTCGCACAGTTAGTGTTCGAGTGTAGTTTCAATTTTGTCAATTTATTAGCCAAAAACCAGAAAATCATAAAAATCAGAAGCGTCCTGTTGGGATTATATATCTTCTAACGGGCACGATTTTAGCCGAATCCAACATTTTCTTTTATTCTCCGCCAAAATGTTCTTAACCTGTATTCCATAGTATATTTGCATACATGGCCTGGGGTCCATTTTCTAATGGATGCTTGTCCAAGTATCACTAACGACCAAATTCATGAGATATTGAATGAAAACTGTCACAAATTTATACAAAATGACGGTTTAAGTAACCATTAAATGTCTCTGAATGCAACAACATACATACGTATGTCAAAACCAAGTCCGCTAACACTGCGTCGTTCGAGTGTAATGGCGATTATGAATTATGTAAATTATTGATGTCTTACCATCTAAAGAGGTTGGTTGAATAGTATGAAAAAACTCCATGCTTCGTTGGCACTCATTAAAATAATTACTCTCTCTGTAATACTAGCACGAATGCACATTAGATTCACAAACGTAAATATGTTTAGTATCCACCTATACTACGTTTTACAGGATTCTGAGTACGAAGATTCATGGCGATTAATAACATTTTAACCGAGAAAACCCCGAACTTTAATAAAATATTTTCAGTAATAAGTAATAAAAATGATATGAAAAGTAGATTTTTTTCTGTCCTCAAACTTAAATAACTAAACTGATCCGAAAGCATATCTTCCCCATCAAAAAATAATTTACCAAGTCAGTCAGTAAAATACGGATTTCTGAGTTTAAAAAATGGCGCTCTAAGTCCAGTATTAATTTTATAATTAATTATTATTTAAAAAAAACTAGATTAGACCGTGAGAATTGATTGGGGTTCGTCTATTCATAAATACATCTTGACTGGTGAAGTTTTTCATTAATGTTTTCCTAGCATCCTGGAATGTGTGTAATGGACGGCAGATCAAAAATGTTTTTATTGGCATAATTTAACATATTTATCGATATTGCAAAACATAAAAATGTTATAAAAAATTTTCGCCATGTAATTTCATTTAAATGTTTATTCTATAAAAGATTATGTTCATTTTTTACGGAAAATTGTGTGACACCATAAAATTACAATTGAAAGTGAGCAATTACGAATTTAAAAATCAGTCGACAGTAAAGCACTCCGTCTTCGAGGCGTGCAAAATATACTTGTAGCTATAAGTCTTAATTGTCATTACAAAGTAACTAATTGACTTCTAATGATTCGTCTCGAATGAAACATTGTTTTCACCGTCAAGGATGAGCAACAGAAGTAATTTATGGGGAGTAAATTAATGTGCAAATGAGCAGATAACAAGTAGGGAGTACTTATAGTAAATAGTAAAAAAACGTTATACGATACTGACATATCAAACGAGCATGTAGTCCACCTGATACTCGTAGCATTAAGTCACTGTCGCCCGTGAACAACTGTAATCAACGCGATAGATTTGAAATTATGTTTGAGATCAGCAACACATGCGTTAGAACAACAGAACAATCTATCATAAGAGATATAAATTTAAATGCACGCCCTTATTAAAAATATTTTGAAGCGTCAAATCATATTAAATATATGCTTTCTCTCTCTTTACTATTTTTTTACGAACTCATACTAGTCCGTGCACTCATCCGTCAACTAATTGAACGATCTGTCATGTTTGGAAATTAATATGGCTGACAGTGCACCAATTGTATGGTATGGTATACGTCCGCATTGTCGAACGGTCAATTTATTAATTCCAGCTCGAGAAGGTCATTCGAAAAAGTTCTTCCAATATACAAAACAAACAAACAAAATCATCTATTATAACTCCAGTACATAATTTATGGTTATGGATCTCTTCTGGTAAGTTTGAGATAAACCTTCGTTAGAAGAATCATCTCTTCTCTGTGCGTCTTTGATTCTGATGTTATAAATAAATATTTAGTTAAATTTATTAGTATATGTGTAGTCTAATGTATATAATAGCTTAAAATATATGTTATACTAGTTGACCTAGCGCATTTTGTATCACCTCCCTGTCCATCAAACAATATTTTTAAATTTATGAACCGATTTCATGAAACAAACTAAATGTCAAGTGAAGCTTACCACACATACATCAGTGAAAACCGCATTCAAATCGGATCAGCCGTTTCTGAGATTAGCGTGCACAAACGCACAGATAAATAGACCAAAAATCTAAAGATCTGTTTTTTGGGTTCAATTATTTAATAAAGACCCCTAAAAGTGTTTTATTTCTTACACATCTTCTATGTAGAGACAGCAGACACAGATTTATTACCTATATAAATTATATTCCAATATACACTTATATTCAAAAAAATATATATTCAAACAAAAAGAGATTCAACAAAAACGTGCACTCAAATGCGTTGTGTTGAGTATCTCATTTGCGTACACTGCTACCCAATGACATTTGTATAAACTCTAGGAAGAATAGAAGTCAATTATAGATCCGTATTACGTTCAAAGTTTAAAATGGATCGTCAAAAAGTCAAAGTGTAGTTGTAGAACATTTCGTGGTTACACTCCGGAGGTAAACCGGTATAGGTACTGTCTTATACCCGCAGTGTTCTTACTGTGGTACTGTTCTCTTTTGAAAAGTAAGGGAGACGCGCTTAACCGAAGCGTTTCAACTTTGTTACTAGGTGTAAAACGCATTTGTAGTCATCCTAAGTAAAAACTTGAACCCTATTGTGGGTTGATTATTTTCATAGGCAGCAATGATCACCTACTATCAGGTAGCCTGCATATACTCTTGCTAGCTCTATGCTATAATAAAATCGACTAATCTAGTCTAACGTCGGCGTACTTACTACAGCCTCCATACCATAACAGATATAGCTGCTAAAAGCTGAACTAGTGGTTTCATTATCGGACTACAAAGACTAATACCTTCTTACATCGGTAGCAGCAAATCTACATGGTGTTATTAAATTAGCACTAATTGAGATTAGTCTCTACATTCAATTAGCGGCAGTAATCAAACCCTGTGACCGCTTAATCCTCCCAGCGGTGCGTTCACCTTAATTCAATCAACTGCATTTACTAATCGAATAAGCCGTATTTAACTTTGTGGGGAAAGGATTGACCGCAACGTACAATGGGCGGAAAAAACGTTGACTCATTAATTGGCGAGGGATTTGCGTTTATATGACTGCTTTAATGGAATTATTCTGTAAACTATGTTAGTGTTGTAAGTTCAGTTGTTTTCATTTTATTATTATATATAGAAGCTACGTACTGACCGAAATAATCAACTTCATTTGAAGCTTTCAAAATGCAAATTTGGTTCAGTCTAAATATTGGTAAATATTATTTATTATAGTATTCTTAACAAGGTACTTAATTTGGAATATAATTGCGATAACTCTTCATATTAATTATCTACCTATGCTATTGCCAAATACAATAATAACAATACAAATTCCAAATACATATATCATGGTGACATCAACGCATAATCAATTAACTTTTACTGTTCGTTGAATTTACAACAGGTTTGGGTATTGAAAGTCTCTGGTTCAATAAGTTCTAACTAATGAACTATTCAAAACTAAATCGAATTATTACTTGTAAAATGTAATATAGCTGACGTGCGCTACCCAATTATAATAGTGTTTCATTTTGTTCTTTTACTTAACCTAAAGCTTACAGCTCATTATCTAAACAAATCTAATCCCTAATTCTCTTCGACTGTTACAATTCAATTATCTTTGATTTGAATTCTACCGCTAACATTTTACCGCCTCGTGT
Organism: Udranomia eurus; assembly: GCA_018250275.1. Classification (NCBI taxonomy): domain Eukaryota; kingdom Metazoa; phylum Arthropoda; class Insecta; order Lepidoptera; family Hesperiidae; genus Udranomia; species Udranomia eurus. Next base: position 11,917 of record DWNJ01000871.1, read on the forward strand.
GCGTTTCCCCTAACCGAAACAAAATGCACCGACCGCGTGCCACCGCGAATCCAATAGGTTTTCATTTAATAAAACCCTTTTATTGGTTTAACGGATTTACCTTGCTTTGTTGTCACTTGCTTAGCCGTGGTCAATTATTTATTTCGACATTTATTATACACGGATAACTGACATATGCATTTTCGAAGCAAATATGAAGGGAAAATGTTAGAAAATTAGATACGAAAATGTTGTGCCTCTACTTTGAAAATCATTTTATTTTAAATTTTTGATTACTACGATGATAATTATTGAACTAAAAGTGAGTTAACAAAGTAAAAACAGTGTAGCGCGGGATATCGCATACTAAAGTTGCGGTACGTTCATAAGGCGCGCTCTACCAGTTGTGTGGTGACATTGTAAGCATTTTTTTCAATACAGCCAATCATTATTTTCTATACACTATCAAACCAACCGCGTTCCAATACACTAATTTACATGAGAGTAAATGGAAAAATCACCCAACGTTTTTCCACACTATGTATTTCGTGTCCATTTCCCATCCATTCCTAGACCATCCTAATACCAACTCGGTGATGTCCGATTGGTCGTAAGGCGTGGTTCGAACAGATTTCAGAGTGATTCTAATGAGATAAACCGAGCTCCACAAAAAAGTCACGCCTTCGCAAATTATGTGGTAAAGGCGATAAATCGACAAATCTTGTTAAGAGCCACACCTACTGGGGTCAAATAGATTGATTTTATTATGGCGAATCGGTCAAATGTCGGCGTCGTCTTGGAAACGGCGGTTACGCCCCAAGAAGAGCCATTGTGATCGCAAAACCCATGATTTTACTAAGAAAAACACGTGTAGATTGTGTAGATGTGCCATTTAAGTGGTTATACGAAGCACCGCGTCCAAAATCTTTAACTTAGTGAGCGCGTTGTCTTCCAGACAGAGTTAGGCACCTCTCAGACGCGTATAAAGTTATTTTTCTATTTGTTTTCTTATACAATGTATCCGAATAGTGATAAATGATGTAAATGATTGAGCACGATGTGTTTTTTTCAAATTTTCGCGAAAAAGCGCCCCGCTACCACATCTCATACCGATCCATAAAACCATCATAAATGTGTAAAAAACTATGTTTTAGATATAATTCGGTGTATAAACAACAACAATGATCTAGAGAACCGAATTTCGAGGCGCGAAACGATAGAAAAGTTAGAATTAACACGAGGCAAATGTCATAGCCGATCTAGTTACAAAGGGTGATATCGTATTTAAATTGAAATGGTAAATTTAGCTTACATGGTAAGTTTAATGGGTAATTAGACATAAAAAGTGCTGTACACTATATTATTGAGGGAAAATTTTGTAAAAATTATATTTTTTTGCGATTTTTCCGAAATCAGTGAAGCGTCTTTCTTGAATCAAAATTAACATTACTGTTCTGACGAACAAAAACTGAAATTCTTTGTCATTTTACTTGAGATACAGGAAATCAAACTTTTTGGTGTTCATTTGATAATATTATGTCCTGATGTTACTTATAGGTTATTTTATGATTATAAGAGATTACAAAATGTATTAACCAACTCA
>DWNJ01000872.1:0-13497 GCA_018250275.1 Udranomia eurus
AGTACAAACTTAAAACTCTATTATGTGGATGTATTTTAAAAACTGATTGCAATGTTGAAATAGAATTATGAGTAAATTATATACATATTTTTCTTAACAAATCACTATTTATTTAGAGTTATTTATTATCCTTATGTTTATATTTAAGAAACACGTTTCAAAAATAATTTTCAAAACGAAATATTGGAATATAATATTAAAAAAAAATATGGCGTTGTTGTACTTGCACGCTTGATAATTAAAAAAAACAAACTTAATTGTATAGACACAACACTATTAATCATATGACGAGTGGTGAGCATGTCGCGTGACGCGACGTCACCTAATATGTACTCATACCTACCTTTCACAGTAGGTGTAACGATAAATTTAATTAAATAACTAAGCGAAAGAACAAAACATTACCGCAGTGACAGTCAAAAACGACTGGCTCAGTATGTCAGCGAGGAACGTAGCGTGCGCCGTCTTCAGTTTCTCGAAGTCGTTAGTCTTGTTCACGGCGTCCATGAGCCGAGAGAAGTTCGTCTCCAACACGTCCGCTTGGAGATAGTGCTGGAGGTTGTCCATCATGAACATCAGCTTGTTGTGCAGTTGGCACATTGCGAAGCTGTAAAAGTATATTCAAATGAGAAATGTCTTGGTGTAGTAGATGTATGTTTGTCTTCGACTGTGTTGGTTTTGTTTGCATATATCATGGGCAATCATGGGCCGAGAGGGGTGTTGCCCCCCTGCTCCTCTGGATTCAAAATTCTTAGTTTGCAGTACAATATAATATGTATTAATTTCTAACCCCTCCCCCCTTCCCCTGTACGCTCATATATGCAATTTTAGTTATTTAAGAATGTTTGTTAATTTTTCATTCAATATAGTAGTTTATGTTTAGTTAGGGACATTACTGTGTTATATATGTCGGAGGATGAAGCCTTTGTTGAATAAAAAAACACTTGATTGAAAATAATATTGCTTCTACCCTCGAGAAAACTAATATCGTGCAGTCACGTCACTCTGTTCTGGCTACATAAAGACGTGTCTATTGTTGACTAAAACAGAAGCAAGTCAGCCGCCAGCGCTGCTCCGGGACTGACGTGTGACTGTGTGGAATCTCTGTTGGCTTTACTAACGGAAGGGCTGCTCTCGAGTAAAGAAGTAACGTCAAAGAAGTGGTATTAATAAGTATTTGTGTGGTAGGTATACCTGGTGAGGCTGAAGGCCACTAGGGGCAGTGGTCCCCGTTTTTGTCAATCAGTGTATTACTTCAATGATTATCCTATTACTATCGATTGAGATTGTTAATTGTAATAAACCATTGTTTGAACAATAAGTCTGTTGTGTCACTATCTGATGTCTGACGCCAATCGTTCGGGCTTACTCCTGACAACCCTACAATTTCCGACTTATGTTTATAAGTATCCAGTCGTAGTAGACAGGATGTTCCTTAAGGCATAATTACCTCGTAGACTGCTTATAAGTCTTCCACAACGCGTGTAAGTCGTGCTGGGTCTTCTTAATTCTCAACAGCAGTCGGAACATGTCGTTGTACCGCGCGAGCACCTCGGGCGCGAACAGCAGATGGAGGGGCCACTTGAAGTCATACTTCAGGATAATTGTCGACCAGCCATCTGCTACTGAAATCAAAATAATTTCCTTTAAGATCATGTCGGTTAGGCAAGCAGAGTCAGAAATAGTAGGCGTGGGAAACGGGGCCTCCGAAATAAACATAAAAAAAACGTAAAATTCGACGGATTAGCAGTTTTTAAGTTTTTCGCATTTTTACCTCTTACAAAATAGCTACATATGCACAATAATATTATTCTCGAATATTAAAAACAAAAACCTATCCATATTTGTATTTGGGACGGAAAAAATCCAATTTTTTATTCAAAAAATAATTAGCGGAAACTATTTCGTTGATTCGTTGCCTCCAGAGAACCAAATTCGGTTATGTAGGTTACACACGAGGTTCCTTACCGGTACTGCTGTCATCCTCGACGGAGGAGTTGGCGGAGACATTCGGTTTCACGTAGGGCAGCTCGAAGCTGAACTTCTCAATGTCGCTGTTGTTGCTGAGGAAGACCGCCCGCGCCGCCAACTGGAACGCGTGGTTCATATCTGTAAGTTTATGTAGATTTGTTTATGCTGGAATGTAACTGCACGAAATAATAATGCTAATTTTATTTAATGCATCCGTTATTCAAAGTTAAGTCCTGTTATGTTGAGGCCCAACCCTAAATACAGAAGATTATTCTTATTAACAGGTATGTATTCCTATATCTGAAACAAATTTCAAGAACATATATAATACTACAATGGTACAAAAACGATGATAAATAATTGTTACGAGGTAGCTATAATCTATAATTGAATTTATTTGCATAGGTTTCGAATAATGACTTTATAAATGACGTTCGTCGTCACCTCAACGACCACGGTCGAATTGTGGAACGAGTAAACTTGACATTATTTTTAGATTTAACAACATAGATAGTCATTCTTATAACAGTTGGTGCACGTAACACGAGGCATACAGTATCTTTAAAGTTCCAGTTAAGAACTTGTGTTAAGTTATTGTGAGACCTCTTCAACCCGCAAAATCAGTTTACATTGTTTACAGTTTACATCCGACCCCGGCGGACCGATTTCGATGCCTCAAAAGGATCCACCACTGTCCATCCATGTATAAGTGGAAAGCAACAAACAATACCTCTAGTGGAAGTCCTCGTAGTGGGACGGTCCAGTATGGGTGCAGTGAGTCGCAACAACTCCAGAAACAACTCGCCCCGGCCCAGTAAATAGAAATCCTTCATCAACTTCAGTTCGTGCAATAGCTGCGCCTCTTCCACTGCCACTGTCCACAAATGCTGTAATCGTTGATAAAGATTTTTAGTTATACTCCAACAACTCTATATTTTGCATATACTCGTATATATATATGAATATATATATATATATATATATTTATCTATCTTTAGATATATCTCCAGTAATAGCCTTCATTGTTATCCTATTGAGCTAAGGTTGACTGGGAGATAGTGCTTAGACTCTAAGCCTTAGAGCATTAGGTGACCTAGGAAAGAACTTCGATTCTGCTGTGGGTTGCAGTGAGCACTTACCATCAGGTGGACTGCATGTCCGTTTGCTACCTCCTAGTCATAAAAAAAAGTCCGCCTTTTATCTATTACATGTATGTATGGTTCAAAAAAGTTTAAATAAATAAATAAACATGGATATATAGGTATGGAAAAAACTTAACAAAGAAGGGATGATCTTCACTTATTAAAATGAATAAACAAAGTTGACAAAGCTGTTACAAAGTTGAGTTGTTTCCTTTACTTCGAAAATTAATGTAACTTGACCATTTTTAGTATTTTTATAAATCAATGACATACATATGTAAGTTTTATAAAACAATGATAGTTCTCACAGAGCACAATGCGGAAGCCTGGTGAATTAAAATATTGAGTACCTTAATCAAATATAATTAAAATACAATAAATCACTGATAACAAATTCTCCAAAGAACATTTAAACCTTACCCTAGTAACACACTCCTTGATTTCACGTACAACAGCTCTCAAATTGCAAACTTCGAAGACTTCTGGTTTCTTGAGATTCTGTAATTTTTCATGAAACTCTGATTCCTTGTCTTCCCAAATAGTGAACCTGTAATGAAATTTATCTACATCTTATTATTAGGCAGTCTGCGAATAATTGCTAATTGCACAACAATCTGCATATCATGGCCTACAAAGGACGAAATACTTATAATATTCTGCCCCTAGCATTTAAAGTCTTTTTGCCTTATCAATAAAGTTCAGCCATGAGCTTAGTTTTTTACTTTAACATCTATACAGAACAGGATCAGAAAAGGTGAATATTTAGAAGAAACTATACAGACAGATGTATATTTTTAGTAATATGAAATAATATGGACAAAAAAAACAAATAAATACCTTCTGGAATCATTATCAATCTTCTGCAAAGATAGCAAAGGTCTGCTAATAGTAAAACAGTTAGTTTTCTTCAATTTTTTTGGATCAAAACCAAATAGAATTACAGTCTTGCCAATGAACAGTATCTCTTGTGCCAATGAAAGTGGAATGAAATATGGTATCATGTTAGCATTCAGGTTATATCCACAATCTAATGGTGTTTGTTGTAGCTGAAAGAAATCAGAATAACATTTTTAATATCAAAATAGTTAGAATGTTTTTATTTCACACAAACACTACATACATCCAAAAGGGGCATTTGCATAGAGCATAATTTAAAGGTGGTAGACAATTATACAGCGGTATTTAACTAGTATAGTTCTGCTACTAAGATGAGATAATGGAGAGGCACTTAACACTTATAGAGGTATACCAACATAGTCATTCAGAAAAGCAATGCATCTGTTGTCCACTTAACAGAACAGTCCACTCTGAGGTTCATTATCATCCAGTGAGCATTTTAATTAAAAATGTTTTAATTAATTTTGCATAATTAAAAAAGGAGATATAAAATAAAATGTACTTACTGTCGAGACTAAAGATTTGTCACAAGTATTACCAGTTGAAGGTGTAGATATGAATGTGTCTGATGTATCAGTCTTCTTAGCTTTTAGTATAATGAACTCCTCGTAAGGATCTCTAAGTTCACCATACAACAACCATGTGCACAGTTGATTTATAAATACCAAATTGATACATGAAAATATCCTGGAAGAAATATAGACATAAATCTATTTTAATTCATAAATCAGTGTAATTGTATTAAAAAAGCATGCAAAGTATGAAAGAATATAATATCATAGTTATGTATAGATTTTCTGTATATAATATATTTTAGATAACAAAGAATAGGACTTTTTTTACAACGGGCTAAAATATTATGATTATTGAATGAATTTCTCTATTATAGGATAATTATTATATAACAGAAGTTTAGCTGACTTTATTGTGACTCGAAACTAATGGAAGAGATTGTAGGCTAAAATCATACTTAAAACAAATATTTGTGAAAAAAGAATCATACAAAATAATGAAATCATAATGAAACAAAAAAATACACTCACTTTAGAATCGCCTCATGGACCATTTCATTTCCACTCAATATATATTGATGAACGAGGCTTAGAATCTGACAACCAGTCAATCTCCTCTCTTTTATAGTAATAATTATTCTATTTAATGTATTGAACAGCCCTTGATACTTCTCCACATAGCTATATACGAATGATAGGGTGTAATTTTGGTTACCAATGACTAGGCCTTCAACTTCTACCAATGTTTTTTTGTAAGATTGCAGCACTTTCGAAATGCCTTCACTGAGAGCTTGGCCGTACAGTCCATATGTTCTGAGGCCGGATGCTGTAAAAAATTGCAAATACAAAAATGTGCTTCATTATCACTTCATTGTCTAAATAAAAGAAATTCTATATAAATGAATGTCTAAATAAAAGATTCTACCACCTTCAGGTGGTAGTTTAGTTACTTTACAGTTTACTTTACAGTACTTTAGTTACTTTTAGTGTGTCAGTTACAATCGAGTGGTTCTGGGTTCGATCCTCATTCCCCCATTGAACTATTGATGTGAACCCACTCCTAACACAAGCATTTGAACTAAGCTGGAGAAGTTAATCAAATTACTAGTATCTAATTACATGCTAGTAATTAAAAAATATATATATTTTTATATAACTGAGCACAGAATAATAATTAGAAATTCCATTACAAACATACCTGCATGAAATTTTCTTGTGTGAAATGTAGTGGCTCCAATGAATTTTTGAATAGCATGGTGGTCCTTCGCAATGGCATATATTCTATTATATACTTCACCATCGCCATGGTTTGCATATAAAAGAGGATCCAACTACAAGTAAATTGCATTTTCAGATTTAATTTTATTAATCTAATCTAATGTAATAGAGTAAATGACATTTCATAAAATTTATTTGATTTTTATAAATATATAATAAGAAACTGTACATCTTTGATAGTTATGTTGTATATTTATAAAAGAAAATCATTATAATGTACAATGTACAAGATCTTAAGACTATTGTATGAGAACATAAATAAAATATAGCACTGCTTTAGTTTTAAGTGAAATAATAACAAAAATAGGATGAGTTTCACATGCAAATATGAACCAAAACTAAGCAGAGACTAAACTTAATATAACTGAACTCTTAATATAATTAATATAGGATACATTACATACACATTTGTACGTATAATGTTTATATAGTCTGTTAAGAGTGGTGATTACTTTCACAGCGAAAACTTCTGAAGAATGAAAAAGAATATAAAAAACTTACTCGAGGTTCTTCTATAACGTCAGAGCAATCCCACAATATAAGTAGTGCGTCATGTATCATTTTAAGGGTATCAGATAAATAAACAAATAAGAATGATATTCACACTAAAACTTCAGAAGTTATAATATAGTGTGGGTACTCTTCAAGATTTATTAAGTAGAACAACTTTATTTCTAATAACAAATATGCATAGGAATATGTTCAAATGCAGTATGAAAAAAAAAGTTACAAAATTAATTAATCTTCGTTAAAATTCGTTAATCATAATCAACAATAAATATAAAAACCCCGCATTCCGCAACAAACTAATGTCATCATACTCAACTCAACTCATAAGTTATTATTATATTAATGTCAAAAAAGTCAGTGGTTGGAAAATGCCAATCTGACATATGACATTATACGTTTTCAAAAGATATAAAAAAACATATGTATTTAAATAATTTATTATTTTTTTAAATCACTTCATCGATCTATTCTTTTATTTTCATATGTGACATGTTTCTTAACGTTAGTTCGATTTATTTGTGATATTTATATTAGATGCATTTGAGGATAAATGGCAACCCTATCTAATAAGCGGGAGACTAAGTTGAGCCGAGCCGAGTGCAGCGACCCTTCGTGTCTTGCGTTTGCGCCGCCGTTGAATTGAATTGTTTTTATAGTTAGTTCCTAAATGATATAAGTATTGATAAAGCTTCGAATTATTCGTAGGCCAAATGTAGACTTTACACGGTAAATAAAAGGGCAAAGTAAGGAGGAAACAGGGGCAGTTTAACTCAATATAGGCATGCATTTGTAGAATGGCAGAGGCTTGTGTACTCGGGAACCCTACAGACAGAAAGACTGCTAGCAACCAGGATGAAACTTATTGTGTGTTCAATGTTTTAAGTGTCTTCATATCCCTGGTCACGATTCTCGCCGATTTGACCACAGGTACGTTAAATACGAAATAAGTTCAATCTGATAAAGTTGTAAACAATGTATTTTCCTCATCGTATCGATTTAACGATACCGACTGCCTTTTATCAAAAACCTATTATTTTTATATGTAATCTATATGATACAAGGAAAAGATGAAAATAATTTTAAGTTTCTTATTTAGGTTCATTTCTTATTATAGGTTTTAATTTTTTTTATATTTATAGGGAATATATAAGCAGGTGTATTGTTCATCTTTCATTGTTTTGAACTACATATCAATCTTTATAAGTTGAGCAATGAATTATACCACAGGAAAATTCTAAAATATTCTATAAAATCTATTCTAAATAATTTAAAAATAAGTTTCTAATAATTATTTAATTTTTTTTTCAGATATATTAGTTTTTGCAGAGTATTGTAAAAATGGATACTTATACTGGGCACTTGCCACGGCCACCTTCATACTGTCTCCAAATATTTTAATAAATATTTTCTCAATGAGATGGTTTCTGATTGACCACAAGTCAAAAATCCGGCATTGGATGACACATGTATGTCTTGCTGGATTACTAGAAAGGTATATATATAGCCTATTCCATTCTTTAACGATAAAGATGCACTCGAACTTAGCTGTTATATAAATGATAATATTTTTTAAAGATTATCAAAATACCTGTATAGTGCATACTTTGTATTTATTATTCAGTATTGAAATAAAAAATATTAGAGAAAGAAAATGTATACATATCATAAGAACCACAACCACTGCCACCACAACATACAAATCTTGTGGCATATGAAGGTGGTAGAACCACCGCCACACCTATTTCTGCCTTATAACAGCAGTGTTATTGCTGCTGTGCTGTGGTTTGAAGGTTGTTCATCGCCACCCTGAACACTCTTCAAACCAACAAGCATAGCAATGCATTTGTGGTCGACTACAGAAAGAACTTGGATCCTGTCTTGGGTTGATTACAGATGACCAGAGGCAGCAATGACCGCTTACAGAGTTACCAAGTTATAAAAAAATATATTTATATTTTCTTAGCAACCAAAAGTGCACTTTGTACACTAGCACTGTGGGATTCATGACTAACGTCAATCACTTCCTATTGGATAATTCACAAACCTTCATTTGTAAGAACTATTAATAATTTTTCAGGTATATCATATTCTTACACAAGGTGTTTGCTTGCAAAAACTTGGAGTCCATAAAAACCCAAAAATTAATATGTCAGAGAAATGATTTAAGTTTGTTACACTTTTTGTACATATTTACTGGGACTATACCACAAATTATTTTACAAACCTACGCTATTATAATTTTAAATGAAAACTATTATACGAAAGGTATGTTAATCTGTTTTATAAATTTATGATAATGTTAGGCCCTTATAGGCCCTATTGCAAATTTATTATTTAAAATTATACATATTCTTCATGAATTGCTTCCTCAGTACTGTATTTTGAAGTAGTTTTATGAGTATTACTATACTCATAAAACTACCATGTACACTACTTTAATTTTATTATTTATTTTCAGTATTCGCTCTTGCGGCATCAATTGCATCTGTGATATGGGGTTGTGTTACATATATTTACAGTATTACATTTTCCACTGATACGTTTCAGTGGAATTCATTTTTCCTTAAGACCATATGGCATTTTGGCATGTTGATCGGGAGAATTTCGGGCATTTTACTGTTCTCGATAATTTTCGGTGTTTGGACTTTCGTCCCTTTAGGTAAGTTTGGTGGCATGTTTTTATATTTATTTGTGGTCTAAATAATTCATATGATAACATGGTTACTTAAATTTATTGTTCTATAGATATTTTCAAGAAAAATGTTTTACTCTTAGAGAGTATAGCAAATAATTTATTCACGTTTATTATGTATTTATGTAAAAAATCTGCAAAATATCTAACTTTAACACTCCACTTTAACGCTAACTCAAATCGGTAAAATAAGATGTCTAATACTACAACTATAAAATCGATTTATCTTTGATCATTATTTTCTTCACATCAAATTTCAGGTCTACACTGGTGTGCAATGACTTTTTGGATAGTTATGCAAAAAACAGCTTTCTGTCCAAATAGATTAGAGGAAACTCTATATAATGCTGTGATGGGATTTGTGTATTGTTTTTGTTATATAAACCTACGTGAAGGACACACTCGTTACCGCTTAATGATGTTTTACACATTGATGGTGACACAGAACTTCGGCAGTCTCTTCCTGTATGTACTAATATCTGATTCAGAGCAGCAAAGGAAGTCTTGGTCTATCGCTGCAACAGTATGTGTGATAGCTGGCACTATTATAGGTAATATACTTTATGAATATATTACCTATACTCCATTTTATTTCTTAAATTTTATTTACTTTATTTAATTATATGTTTTACGTATAACAAGCTGTTACTAATACTTGACAATGTTTTATATGACATTGTTACTTTATTATCTTTTATTTGTTTGCTAGGAAAGTATCTTCGAAAACATATTTATAAAAAGTTTTGCGGACTTAATGATGTAAAGAAATGTTTTTTTTTCAGGTATGCTCGCAATGATATTATATTATAGATATTTTCATTCCAAAGGGCCTATACCATGGAAATATGCCCATGAGGATATAGAATTAAACAACAAAGTAGCGCAGAAGTCAGAAAAAAGTGAAAATAAAGGTACTGGATTGACTCACGTTAGATCATTCAAGAGTTCTAACAAAGAAAAACCTACCACATCTGTTAATAACAAGGATCAATCCGATGTTCAACAGCCAACTAACAATGATAGTGAGAATACGGATAAAAAATTCTTGCTCGATCACTGGATAGCAACATCCGGTATTCCCACGTTCACATCAGCACCTGGTGGAAATATCAGTATGGAAACCTCGAGTATAGAATTGTATACAGTCGAAAACACACCACAATCTGTAATGTTGAACAGAGAACATCCAGGTAATCAATTAAACATGAAAATTAACAAGAAGAAAATGTGTTCGCCCACTGAGCTTACGTTGAAATTGGCGGCTATAGACAACTTGGAAAGTTCTATCGACGAAATAACGTCCAGCACACTTAATTTGCAAAAACGGCGAGGAATTTGTTCGTCAGATGAGCTGCGAGACGACTTGACTAATCTGAATCTCAATGTATGTAATATTGTTAATGCCAATTTTATTAAAACAATCAAGACTGATCACAGCTCAGAAATAAGCCAAGACACTGACGGTTCAAACAAAAAGACATCGTCTGATTCGATTGACATGGATTTAGATTTAAGCTTTAGTGACATCAATAGCTCTGATATAAACACGTTTAACGAGAACATCGTACAAAAACTGTGTTTGAGTGCACTGAAAAACATAAAAGTGGGCAATCAGGACGCCGATATAGAAAACATCCAAAAAATTGCTTTAGATATCCTCAAAGAAATGTATGCGAAAAAAGACAAGAGTAAGAACGGGATTAGTAGTAGCGACTTGCTTTACCTCAAACAACGCGATATTGACACTCCGACAGAGATACTCTCGGTGCACGATTATGAAAACATTTGCGCCGTGAACATCGCCCGCGAAGCTTGGGGCTTGAGATCCTGGAATTGTTACTGCGATATCGAGAACTGGCTTCACGATGGTAGTGTGGTCAGAGATAGGAGCCGCGACACGCTTACTTCGGGTAGTTCTGAAATAAGCAGTTGTGTTTCACAAGAACTTAAAAACGCCATTCTCGCTGCACCACCCTTTCCTAGGAAACCTCATACATACTCTAACGTATTTGTAAAGTTCGACCGTAGTCCAGAAGATTATGCCAACACAGTTATTTGCGCTCCCAGTGATGACACGTTTATAGCGAAGCCATGCATGGTTGATAGTAGTAAGGATCCAAATCATTTAGAACCTATTTTAGAAGAATTGGATGATCTAGGGGACATAGACCCGTCTAATAAAAAACGGCTGAATTCTGAGCGGTCATTGGTAGCTACGATAGATGAGATCAGAAAAGCAACTGTTACCAATTCGCCCAGAAATCTGTATCACCGCAGAGAGCATATGTTTGATTCACCGCAGTTCCATACACCAACGAGTATTGATACTAACTTGAAGAAAGCTCTTTGGAAGGAGCCTTCAAAGTTTGATTCCAGTAATATCATGGAAACGTTGCCTGAAAAAGAAAATATTCTCAACGTTTCGCATGGCTCAAAGTTTGAATCGATTAAAAAGGAATTAAATACTTTATCACACTTAAGCTCGAATCCTACTAGTTACAATGACAACTCGGCCCGTCGTCAAAGAACAGTTAGCATTCCAAAATTTCAGAGCAAGAAAATCAGTAATAAATCTGAAACACGTCTACAAGACTTATGTAATACGGATGTCGACTTTCTACGTCATCTGGTATCGGATAGCTCACTACCTCTAGGTTCTGTAGAAGAACTTTCTCTCAGGAAGGCCCCTTCACTACAGCACCTAATCGAAAAAGATGCGTTGCCTGTAGTCAATACATCGATATCAAAAATATCTAATATCAAAAAAGCTGTGAGAAATAGACCTAGAAGAAAATTTTCGATTTTAAGAGAGAGGTTTGAACCAGGCAGAGCCTCTTTGAATTCCAGTGAGGAAATATTATTTCAAGAATCCGGGAGTCTATCACAGGAGTCGGATCTGAACGTGGTCCATGTTAAAAATCAATTTAAAGGCTGTGATAATAAAACAGACAAAGTTATGTTATCGAAAAATTTGAATGCGTCTTCAGCAAATGTGAAGAGAATTAATTCTAGTACTGAAGTGGTGCCCCACTTGAGTTCAAAAGACATTAAAGAAAAAAGAACTTTATTCATGAAGCAAGTGTTAAGTCCACCAAAATTCAATACTAAGTTAAGACATAAAGTCTAATTAATACGAACGATAAAAATAATTTACGTTATTACGTTATTATGTATGTACATTGTATACAATAGTTATACAAGATATGTTCCTTATATAATTAAATGTGATTTAGGAGTGGGGTTATTATACTTATAAAAGTCATAATGAATACCGATCTCGATAGCGTAGTCAAGGTAGTCATTTTTATAACACAAGTTGACGTCACTGATAACAGTTGCACCTACAGAACGAATGATAATGACATCACGTCTAATCAGTGGCGGATTTACTAATAGACTGAGTAGGCTCCAGCCTGTGGCGGCAGGTTCTAGAAGGACGCGGCAAAGGTTAGAATTAGGTTATTCTGTAATTTAGGCCCTACTTACGTTGACTATGGCGAAAAAAAAGTCGTTGAAGTTTAAACCTGGCACATTAGAGATGTAAAAACTGAACCTTCGATCTTGTTGGCCTGTCGTCTAGAAAGGTTCATTTTTTTTATGTGTAAATCCGCCACTGCGTCTAATGGCGTAATAATCGGTGGCTATGATCTGCAAACGAACTTTGAGACCTTATTGTGCTTGGCCTTGGGTGACAGACTCGCAACCTAAGGGTGCTGTAAGAGCGCTTGTAGACGTCCATTTTTATATTTCACAAAGACACCCGTAAACATTGGCATCTTAATCGCAAAATATATACGCCCTTTCGGTATTCTCGCACATCTATGGTTAAGTTCAGTGCAATACAAACAAAATGTTAAATAAAAAATTCAACGCGGTCTCGTGATGAAATAAAATTACAATTTTGATATTTGACCCTTTCGTGTATAAGCAGCTGCGTTTATTGTTAACATCCAGCTGTTGCGCTATCTTTTTGTTTTGGGTGACCTGTATTAATGTTATTGTTGTAGCTTCCTGATAGACTTCTACTTCAATTTTAGTTTTGATTTGAGTTACTTATATTTGTACAAGTAGTTTATCATTAAGTCATTTTGTTAAATTATGTATGTATGTGTACATGTTATTATTTTACGTTGCGTATTTGAATAGTGCCATTCACGTACCTATACAATGCTAGAGTCAGTTCGAACCTCAGTGTCACTTGACCAATATTTCATGAGACACAATCGACTAGAAAGCAGAATGTGATAATAATACTGTTTGTATTTGCTGTGGGTATCTTAATAGCATGCGACTAATAGACGAAATTAGTAGCAGTAGATTTGTTGATTACACAATAATGTAAACGTCACCTAATCATATTTGAATTTGAACAAAGACCATATCTGTAAATGCTACTGCTTCATAGTAGCCAGATTGAGACTGAAAATTATGTGAGAGTAGGCACCACACCACACCATTGAAGTTGACAAGCTAGCGTTGTTTCTATATATAACAT
>DWNJ01000873.1:0-13497 GCA_018250275.1 Udranomia eurus
ATTATGTTTGTTGACTAATTAGTAAGTTTATTACTAAGCTGGTAACCGAGCACGCAGTAGAGCGGAGTGAGTGAATAATTTCAGGATAATCTCCGGCAGCTCGCAGCAGCCTGCATGCATCAGTGTCCGTGCGACACTTCTGGAATTACTGCTATTGCATTCGACTTCGTAACATCCTATAGTTATCATCATCATTATATGCGAAGCAAACACTTTGGCAGGCTTACGACAATTACACGGACGGAGGAGTGTATAATTTGACACAGTCAAAGTTTATACGGAGAAGAAGTGCAGAAAGCGAATATAAGAAACCATTACCCACGCATATACGAGTATATAGACACTGTTATACACGGAATATTATTTTATTACTGAGAGATCTATCGGAAGTGACGTGAGCATGGGAAATATCAAATTATTAATGTCATTTTGTGTAGACAAAAAAATATTTATATTTTTTCTATAGGTATAAAGATATCGATGTTTTACAACTGATAGATACGGTCGATTTTTGTCGACCGCTATGCGATCTCTAGTATTCACAGATTTGCATTGATGAGTAAATAATAATCATTGTATACTTATCGTGAATGAATATAAGAACAACGTATTTGATTTTTATAAAAATTAGTTTCAAAGTAGTAAAAAAAACAGTATTTATTTTTCATGTGGATAGGTCGCTATTTCAAATTACCAACCATTAAGACAAAGTACGAACGCGGAGTTCTGACGATCGCACATAGTAATCCCACCTATTAGTCTGTGTAAGGTTACACGGTGCTTAAATATAATATGTTATTTATATCATTAACGAAGACTTTATTACTTAGAGTTATTATGTTGTAGAAAATCTGTTTTAATAAGTGATTAATGCAATCCCGGGGGGCCATGCGTCAGTGTCCGGTGTCGCGTCTCCAGTCAACCGCAGCTCCTCGCTCAATAGTTAATCGAAATGGTTTCATCGTCACTATTTATATCGAGGGTCCACCCTCGACTTCGTTCGCTTAGACTTATATTAGCATACAGCAGGAACTTCTATCACTGATAATGCTATGTACTAATCCAATTCTGTCTTTATTCCATGTAATACTGAACAGGTTTTATAGATTGCTCGTAGCAGAAACGGTTTATTTGTACGAATTTTACCCTCTCAAGGTAGAGCCCGGATACGTAGCAGGGCCTACCCTTTCAGGTGTTTTAAGCTATATTTGAAGCTGAAAAAAAAACAGGTATACTGACCAACCATCGCTATGGATTGTAATACCGAAATATTTAATGATCCCAGATTGAGAACAATTGACGACAGGTGAGCTAGATGCTCGGTCACTGGTCACTACATTCATTATATAAAATATATAGACAATAACATTCCTAACAGCAGATAATGCGGCGACTAATACATCAGTGTCGGCGTGCGGACGCCACTCCAATACTTCATTAACCATCAACTCCGGCTCGAGTTATTTGGAGAAATACCTGATTGTCGTTCTCATTGATACCCTTTTTGAATTTTAAAGCCCTTTCGGTAAAATTTTCTGCATTCCCAGCTCTAAGTTTTATTACCTACTAGCTAGATTAAAGCTCCCCGTTAGCCTTATTTATAACAGGTAGTAATAATGTAGATATATATCTATACCTCACAAAGGTTTTCGATCGGCGAATAAGAGCATATCGCGGCCAGTTTCAGCATGAACGGATCTAGCCATATTTTCCAGCCAAACAATAAATAATTGAAAACTAAAAAGATTAAAACATGACATTCTAATCGTGTATGTTTCAAACTACGTTTAAAGGAATGTTGAACAGATTTCTAATAGCTTAGTTACTCGATCAACATCCCAATTTAAATGCAAATCGATTATTGTTAGTAATTTATGCAGATTGTAATCAAATTAAGCCATAAATATTAGTAATAACATTTAACCTTAGTTGTTCCGTGCCAAGCTGACTGGGTAATTCAATCACACTTACATTTGCGACTTTATTAACCTTAGCGTTAAACGTAAAATAAAATGTACTGAAATACCAATAAGTATTTTAAAGGTAGTAGAACCTTTTACGGTCCGCCTCGGGAAGCCCCACCGCCACACCTATTTCTGCCTTATAACAGCAGTGTTTTTGTTGCTGTGTAGTGGTTTGAAGGGTGTGGTCTTACTTTCACCGAAGCGTTGCAACTTAGTCCTCAGGGGTAGCAACGCATTTGTGGTCGACCTAAGAAAGAACTTCGATCCTGTCTTGGGTTGTTCACAAATGTCCATGGGCGGCAGTAACCTTAAATTTCTATACTTAAATGAGTAGAGAGTACCACAGGTGTGACTACCAAAATATTAATTAATGTTAAATAATAATACATTTATTTAGATCTGTTCGCAATTGCTTACGTTTAAGCAATTTGCTGAGTCAAAGCAATTCAGGGAAGATACCCAATTATCGGGTTTCAATATCAGTATCAATTAGCTGGTAAATATAGGTATCAGAGAATATTCTGTTGAATCGTAAGCTCACGTAGACTTTGCAGTAAAATACCGATTCTGCAAGCTATTTAATCAAGGTAGCGTCAGAATCTGCGACTGTATGCTATGTGTTCGGAATGCAGCTTGCATTCGAGAGACTAGTAATGCAAATAGAGGTGCTTCACTTCGCAAAACTTAGTTAGATTTTGTGATTTTGCTTTTTCACATTCGGTAAGCATTCGAAGCCGGTATATAAAACTTGATGACGATACATTGAACCTTTCTTTTTCCGGGAAAAGTTAAATAAAATTCCTATTTGGTAAAAAAAAAACAAAATTTCAATGCTCCTTGCGCGTGCGATCGCGCAAGTTAAAAGTCGGACGTAGTCAATAACTGGATGGGTCTGACAGATAGTGGTGTTATTATGTGCGTTTCCATACTTCGGAGGACACGTTCAGCAGTCGGTCACGTTGCTGTCGACAGATAGCAGTCGTTAAATAACTTCGGAGCCAATTTGGGAACTTGAATACTGGTTGGCCACTAACCATTGCTTCCGCCAATACGCATTGGAGCAGCGTGGCGGAGTATGCCTCAGACCTTACTAGGTCGTGGGAAGAGACCAACGCCCAGCAGTGGGACATGCAACGGTTGCGGTCACTGTAAATTCAAATGACTTATTTTCTGACTACATAGGTTAATAACTTCCCATGTGACCGTAGTCTTTACGAGAATATATTATTTAAGCATATTATGGCTTAACTAAAACACCATTAATTAACTGCACTTCCGTCAATATGTGAACTTGTTTAAATTTTTTTTCAATTTCATTTAAAACCAGACTTCAATGAAAACATCTCATTTAGAATTCAATTAGGAACCTATCTAGTTGGGAAGCCAGCCAACATCATTCGTATTGCGATTAAAGAGTGTTTCGCATTTGCTTTTCTGCATATTTACTGAAGTTTAAATAGATATGCATCAAAGCATGTTGCAATAGCAAAGAGCTCAATATTATTTTTATTTTACTTCAATCTTTTCTATTCAACATTGCACTGGTTATGCTGTATCTGATTACTTTATTGCTGTAGAATAAATATAGGATACATACATGCGTTTTTGTACAAAGAGCAACGTAAGCCACTCCAGTATTCTAATTCTGTTGAATATTCGGATACCTATTTTATTAAAGACTAGCCGACCCAGCGCATTTCGTCCCAGAACTTATTAATTTATGAACTGATTTTATGAAACAAACAACATTTTAAGAGAAATCTTACCACAATACATTAGTGAGCTACATTAAAATCGGATCAGCCGTTTCTTATATGCACAAACGCACAGACTTTCTTTCAGAAATTCTAAAAATATTTTTATTGTGATCTATTCTTTAATAATGACCGCTATAAATGGTTTTCTCTTAGTTATCTGCCATTTACAGACAGCAACAGATACGATTATTTTGCTTAAATTAAATTGTCACACAGTTCATAGCATTCAACCTGTCAAAATAGACATCAGTATAGTTCGTCCTAAGTGGAGACTTCATACTAGTTGCATTATGCCACTACTAATAAGTACTAGCTGCACTATGCCACCACTTACCAAATGCAGAAAACAGTACTCATATATTTGACTTTCACTTAAACAGTGGTTAATAACTAAAACATATTATAGCATTGACGATAGCAACCAAATCAAAACAAACCAATACAGTTAGACAAATGATACAAATTAAGCCAAATAAATAAATTGAATTACTCAAATACTAAGATGAAATAATAATTAAAAATCATTAATTTAAGATACATTATACTAAACAAAATTAAATATATATATTTTAAATTGTTAATTGAACCCATTAAAGTAATTAGAGTATTGGAGTAGCGTGTCGGAGTATGCTTCGGGCCTTCCCCAGTTGTGGGAAGAGACCTATGCCCAGCAGTGGGACATAAAAGGGTTGCGGCCAACACACATGGTTCGAACATTCTCGACTTCAATCACTAAGGAATACCAGATGAGAATACGCTTCGGAATTTCCTTAGCGCTGCCCATCCGAGTTGGATTCTTTTGATTTCATTAAACTAATTACTGACTGTTCTTAACCAATTATTTTGTTTGTAACATCTTTGTTAAACATTCAACAATAAATAATTTTCATTTCAGTACTACTAGTGTACTAGTGCTACTGGTCTACTAGTGCGCTCACTTCGACACGATACAAGTGAAATGTTGTTTTAATTTGTTTTCTCATCTAGATGCGAGCTGTATTCAAATTTTCTTTAGCGACTTGTAAATCGATGCGCTGCGGCACGATGCCGACCTTCGGGAAAACCATCAAAAAATGTACGACCCGACACTTTGTTCTGAGGAAATGGTTAAAGAAGATCAAACAAATGCGACAATTACATACCTAATACCAAGGAATGGGCAGTAATCACTATCCACGATGGACTACATACTCGTTTGCTACCTCCTAGTTATATAAAAGCACTAATTGCATTTCTTATCGTACATGTGAATGCACTAAGTATGTCTTTGTAGTTTTCGCAACAATAGCATACTAGTTTCACGTCTGAAGACGTTAACCATTGTTTTAACACGTAAGAGTATGTAAAGTTTCTTACAACACCTAAGTTTTGTGTTAGGTTCAACTGAATGTCCTTTGGAACAGATAATTATATACCCGGTCTATGTTTATTCGGAGCTAGTAAGTTTAAAATATGATATGGTTAAAATCGTCTAAAATAAAAATATAATATACCTATTATTATGTTAATTTAGGTATTATGTTTATGCACTAGCTTAGAATAATTGTTGTTTATGTTGTATTCGCAAGGACAAAATATGTAATATATGTATTTAATATAACCGAGGTTCGTACTACGCAAAAATGTAGATTACACTTTTGGAGAACGCATATATTTTAGGCGGAGTGGCGCGTTAATTGAATGATTTGTCATCCTTACAGCGCCTGCAAACGTCGGTTAGTGTCGTTGTAATGGTCGCTCAAGACACGCGTTTTTATAACACTGAGGTAGCAACCGAGCATATAATCCGACGGAATTATGTACATAGTCACTACCTTCCGTGGATATCTGTGAGTTACCTCAACAGGATTGAAGTTTTGTCTGCACTCTACAACGGATGCGGTGTTACACTTGAGAACAAAGCTGGAGTTTTGTCTGCAGTCGACAACGGATGCGGTGCTACGCCTGAGGACTAAACTGGAACGCCTGGTTAAGTGCCTCCCTATTATCGCACCGTGGTTAGTACCGCCCATGGACATTAAGCCCGACTGGGTCAAAATTTTATCCGCAGTCAACAACATATACTGCTACCCCTGAGGACTAAGTTGGAATGTGTCGGTTAAGTGTGTCTCGGTTACCATGATTTTAAATCAGAGTACAGAAGCCAGACTGAACTGACAGCAATTGTTGATATGAAGCAGAAATAGGTGTGGTGGTTGGGCCTTCATGAAAGGTTCCGTCGCCGCTATATTTATTGGTGTTATCGATTAGAAAACTTTAATTAATAATACTGGAAACCACTGCTTACCTTGACTTCAGAGGCAAAGAAAACGAAAAGAATTGGAGAACTCTCATGTATTAGTTTAAGTGCAATGATAATTGCATTATTTGTCATTCTTACATCGCCTGAAAGTGCACTAAGTGCCGTAGAAGGTAATTTGTGAGTGTGTTAAGTGCCTTTATAGTACTCGCGAGGGTGCAAAGTGTATTTGTGGTAATAAGACCGACGCATTGTTTGCACCGCTGTAGTAACTAACTATTGTACTGTGTGTGAACTTATTAATCGATTTTTTATATCTAAAATAAACACTAATTATTGTTATAACCTAACCTAACATTTGGTTTTTATAAGGCATAATAATAAATTAAGTATTCGTCTGAAGAACATTTTCAATAACATGGTTATTGGTTATTTTTATTATGAGTTTCACCGAAACTTATAAAATCTTTGTTTTTGTAAGTATTATTTGCTAATATATGACTTGGTCATGCAATCTATACTCTTATATATTAGGTACATAAACATATTATAAATTGTAGAAGAGTTAAATTCTGTACATTCTGTACATAATATCTTAAATGTCCCTATACTCCCTTCATACAAGAAATTTGCCTGTCTGTCTGGTCCGGCTTTTACACAAAAATTACTGGACGGATTTTGTTGAAACTTTTTGTGTTCTTTAGCTATTAGTCCTCGGTCCAACATATAGTCTATAATTTATTTTTAATAAGTTAACACAACATTGATTCTCAGGCGGTACGAAGTTCGCCGGGTCGTCTAGTAAAAAATAAACGAATCGTTTTATCTCACAACATAAACGTACCACCCACTAATACCCACTATGTCAAAACTTGGAACACTGCACTTGGACAAAAAAACAACATATTTTTCAACAGCTAAAATACCTATAGCAAAATTAGAGCGAAGCTAATTGCGTGCTTTGTCATTCTCACGGCGTGAGCAAAGTGCACAAATTCTCTTTGTAGTCGTAACGAAACGATGTTTGCGCCATTTAAATTTTAACCTTTACCTCAGTGTGATTTTATGGCAAATCTTACTCACAAAATAATCAAAAGCAAATCGTCGTTGTCAAACCTAAATCCGTTATGTGCCAAATTATATTTTCAAGATATTGACCAAATAACTTTTCCTGACAGGCTAAATAATTTGACACAGATACACATAGTCACAGGTGTACGGGTACACAGCAGTTGTTTTATATCGCAAATAAGGCAGTGAACTATCCGGTATGATGAAAATCATGAAATCTAAAAAAAGTGCTCATAGCAGATATGGGTTATGACAACTACGTTGTTACAACTACGAAATTATAACTTTATGACAAAAATATTAACCCGACGTTAAGACTACACACAACTCAACTCAGTATTTAAATCAGTGAGTGAACAATAAATCCACTATCCCCTATATTTCCACCCCTAGGGTTGTTTGTTTTGTCTAATATAAAAAATATATATACTTGTCGAATTGAGAATCTCCTCCGCTTGTTTCGTCGGTTTTGTGAATTAGGAGTATTATAGATATTGTTTTACCGTTCTCAGCGTTTGCGAGTGCACCGATTCTCTTTGCAGGCATAAAACAGTCTGTCAGTTTGCACCATACACTTTAGGCTTTGTTTTGAATCTTGATTTATAACAGCTTATTCAGACAATGCGGCCTTGTTGTACTTGTACATTTTCTCATTATAAATTTATACGTTTCATACATTCTATCAGAAGATTCTATAAGACAATATACGAGTATTTATCTTTTACAATCTCTCTTACAGATTGAACAAAGGCTGAGGGTAACGGGAAAAAAGTACGATAATGATTTATAAACTGGGAATTTGATGTGAGCTTATTATTCATTGCACGTTACTCTAATAAATCAAATATACGGAACACGGTATAACCATGCCTCCTGTTAACTGTCAATACTCCTACGTAACAAAATATAACGGTTCCTCCTGTTAATGATTTTCAATATGCATACGTAGCAAAATATAAACACAACTCCTATTAATGACTTTTATTGAATTGCTTCACAGTTTGCTACTTCCCTAATTCTGTCCTTTACTCGCCTAAACGGTGATAGTTGAAGCATCTTCACGTTGTCACGTATTAGCGCTGTCTGTGTCCTCTTGTAAACTTTACAAATTGTGCATACTGCAAATTGGATCCTCGCCAACTGTTTATAAATGCGGTACATTCAAAATAACGAGCAAATTATTCGGAACGTCACTAAAGTTGTTCGCGCGGATACTATTAGTCCAATTAAAGTTGTTTTTAATTGAGTGTCTCGTTTTTATTGAGGTGCGATTAGCGGGTGTGTGCGAATGTTTGTCAACAAAACATGTACACGGTTTACATCCACGATCATGCGTTTTCGCTTTATATCAGATACCGGATACAACTAGACTAATTTATTCTTTGCAACACCTTAAACTAAAAGTTTAAAAGGGTGAACTTAATGCTCGGAGGCATCCTCTACCAGACAACGCTGGGTGATGCTACGATGTTGCTAGCTGCGCCTGGTATACTCGTATATTCTATAAACTGAGCAGTTACTCAACTGATCCCACACACACATACACAAACACACGTAACTATAACTACTCCTACTTTTGTACCTTCATTAAAATGTTATTAATATTGTAACTAGTTTTAATCTAAAATTTAAATTGTAACTCCTGGCTTATAATATGAGCTCTTCTTAGTGTAAGACTTGACAATTATGTTGGTGTTAAATTAAAGTCATTTTGTGATTTCCTACTATAACTTCATATAAGCACTAAAGAGTAATAAAGTTATTATTCTCACCGAGTACTTATATACCAGGCGTATTAGTCACTTATCAGTTTTATTATTGTAAAACTTGCTATAATCCAAATGATATGTTTTGCATAAATGATGGCTATTGTGTTAGTTCTAGCATAGGGAAGGAAATTTTCACCCAGTCGATATAATTATTATCTTATTATGCATCAAGCGAAATGTAGGTATACAAATTAAATGTCTGTATGCGACAGTAACATTCTAATAATGGACGATTAATTGTAATCTGGACGTAAATGGCGGCTCATAACAATCTAATAGGTAGAATTAGTTAGCTGAATATTACAGTACCAAAGCACGTAATTAGTGATACGTAGTATCCAACTTATAGTAATAAGATGATTTCAAAGATAACAACGCTCTTATTAAACAAGGCTTAGAATATTTTGTTAAAATACATATAAAATGAAAAACAATACGACCTATGATTGATAGCGCGTCAAATTCTTTTGGTTGCAATAGATGGATGGAGATATGGATTTTCATTGAAAAATAACTGCAAAGGAGTTACAATCTGTTCTAGATGCTCACATTGACATCAAACAACAACTGGAATAGTACAATATCGCAACAAGATACTTTTTTGTATGATGCAATTGCCTAAAATCGCGAATATTGGCGCGGCATTTGGCAAGTCTATGTCGTTTTTTAACTGACATACTGTCAATGTCATTGTTAATATAGATTTTCTCTCTTAATATAAAATATCTGGATGACAGAGCTTGGCGCGGTATTTTAAGGTACATTTTTGTCTTAACTCAAACCAATATAAGCTGCTTCATCAAATGCCTCATCCGAACATCATAAGTCACGAGTTTCGGACATTCAGATTTAGGTATATTACTAATTATTCAGATATAGTATACACAAGAATTGCTTGTTTAATGGTATCTTAGTATAATTATTCTTAGGCTAGTAATATAAGTCTGTGTCACGTGGTTTCATGGAATTATGTTCACGATTGCCCAATGTGTACACATACCAGCATCTACGAGTATATGTATAGACGAACGCCGTACACACGACACCACCTGATATTGATCAACCAATCCAATTGGAAAATTAGCTTGTATTGTTATAGACCCACGCTTGTGGTTTGCATAAAGCCGACCACGCAACCTGTCAACCGTTGAACAATCGAATTCACCTAAATTAAATCGTTTCAACGTATCGGAATAAAAATGTAAAATATCGCAGAAAGCGAGATGATAAAAACAATGAACATGTGATTGCGAACAGGACAAATGTTGCAGCGTGTGTGTGCGAACAATAGGTGTACGAGATTGCGAGAATAATTCAGTGTTTTGTCAGCTTTACAATGTATTTTATTTTCTTGTATTAGACTGTACGTACGGATGCATTTAATTTTATACTTTTACTTTTAACAGACAGATCACTTCTTGTATGCAGTGCCGCAGAATTAATAATATGTGACGTGGTTAAATGTTTATTTGGTTATTAGGTACATGGATATTATTCTTAAATAAAATAAGAATTTGTATAAAAAGAAAAAGATAATACACTGGGGTTACAAACTTGTATATAGTACTTAAGATTTACCCATGCAATGTTCACGTTACCAAGATATAGGCATAAATCGTCTGATATATTCGACGAAATGAAAATATCCCGAAATGAAATATCCAAACAACTACGTTTGTGCCGTAAAGGGAAATAAAAAATATACCTACTTTCACGGCGTATGCAGTAGAGCGATTCGTATGCACTGCAAGTAAGCGGCGCAGTCCAACACACGCTTTATTTCCGGACTCATTTGAGCTGGCAAACAAATATTGCTGGTGTAACAATGTGGGCGGGATTGCAAAAATAATTGGGCGTGTTTGTTTTGGTTTTGTCTGTAATGTAGCTTGAAATAATACAAAAGTTTAAGTACATTGACGGTATGGTATTTTTTTTTATCCAAAATTAATCGATTAATCCAAAATTAAGTGGGCTAGCTTGTTTTGGTATTGTCTATAACGTAGCTTGAAATAATACAAAAGTACATTGACGGTACTTTTAAACCCAAAATTAATCAATTAATCCGAAAATAATTGGGCGAGCTTGTTTTATTTTTGTCTATAAAGTACCTTGATATAATGCAAAAGTTTAAGTACATTGACGGTATGGTACCTTTTTTTAAATCAAAAGGTATGATTCAAAGGGTAAACGAATTGACGGTATGGCACTTTTTGTTCCATCCAAAATTAGGACATAAGGTTTCTAGTTAATTTGTCAGATCACTTCTTACCGGTCGAACAAAAATCGACCGTATATTTTCTATAACAACAAATTAAAAATTCACTAAAATTGTGGAAGACACATTAAATTTTTACGTGTGTTTGAAAGGCATGGTTGTATGTGTAATGATTTCTTTTACTAAATTAATGAATTATTAATGTATTATTATATAAAATATTAACTTTCTTAACTTCTTCTCCGTATCAACCGACTGTTTTTTTTGTACTTCCCGTGACTCCGCCCAATAGTGGCGAGATGGAACACCGTGAGGTTTTCCGTAGGTTTGGAGTCCAACGGTATCCGTGCCTCGGTATATTCGGCCTTCGTAAGTTATCCATTTACAATACGTACTTTTTATAAAATTCATGAATAGAAATAAGTAAAAGCTAGATAGAAAAAAATATAGTTAGTGAGTTAGATGAGTTATTAATAGTTGTTTTAGTTGCTGTTGATATGTAACCTGATTAATGAATTCAGTCGGTAGTAGGTATATAATTAATTAAATTAGTTAATTTCATTATTAGTCAATTTATCTATCAATCAAATCTGAACAATTGTTATTAATTATATCAGTCTCTATTAATACACACGCATAGACAATAAAGCGTGCGTGCTCCATTAGAGCATCACGTCATCATCAACTCACCTATCACTTAAATGTCAAATTTGACGTTTCCTAGTTTTAGTCGATCTAACTACTTAATCGAAAGTGTACTAAATATTGGAATAACGTTACATGAGACCAACCGTTATTAATACTCGGACCATTTTTTATTATTTTTTCGAATTATGTACACCTGACATTAATTAATTTTAAAACTATCCCTTTAAATTACATTTACTTGTATGTGATATTATGTAGTTACGATATCTATGGCTCGTTGTTAAAAACTATTCTGGCAATTTGATTTTTCTATGTTATCTGTGATTTTTTAAGTAATGTTATTCAAAGTATAAAAGGAGTGACAGAACCGTTGATTATTATTCTACTACGTTAGAAAAGGTTACTATGATAAATTATATAATTTGTATAACTTTACTGTGTATGCAATGTAAACAAACAAAAAAATGTGTACCTTTAAGGGTAGAATGGGGTACTCGGTCTGAGTCACGGAGAGCACACCAAAAAGACGTCCAGCTAAGCTCTCGACCTTAAGAATAGGAATCTTGAAGCGTCATAGTAGACGAAGTCGGCTCTGTAGCATCGTCGTCGTCGTCGCCGTCATCGTCTTCGTCTTCGTCGTCGTCGTCATCGTCATAATCATCGTCATCATTGTCATCGTTGTCGTCATCATCGTCATCGTTGTCGTCGTCGCTGTCTACGTCGTCGTCGTCATAATCATCGTCATCATCGCCATCGTTGTCGTCATCATCGTCATCGTTGTCGTCGTCGCTGTCTTCGTCGTCGTCGTCGTCGTCATCGTCATCATCATCGTCGTCATCGTAAAAAGAGATTCTATAAGAAATGCTTAATTGCTCCTGGGGGCTTTATAAAATTCATTGATACGCGAAGGGGATTCGAGTCTATGAAAAAACTCATTTGAATACTAATTGATATGCGATGGGAGTAAACCACTATGGTCCCTCCAACCAGTGTGAATTTATGTGCATAGAATTTGTTGCTTTGAATTTTCATTACGTTAAAAACATCTTTTTTTCGCAGCATTCTCATGTTGAAACAGATATATGCATTTATTTGTCTACATTATTTTTATAGCTAATAGGTAGCAAATTAGCATACAGTCCACCTAATGGTAAGTGGTTACTGCCACTCATGGACATCTGTAATCATCCCAAGACAGGTTCGAAGTTCTTCTCAGGAAGAACTCTGAGGACTAAGTGGAAACGCCTCGGTTAAGTATGTCTCCCTGACCAAACACCCTTCAAACCACAATACAGCAGCAAGAATACTGCTGTTATCTGCTGAAACCTAGCATGTATGTAAAATGTATTATAGACTCTAGTTGACTCTAGATATTTAGATTGTATATATTTGTTATATTAAATTTTACTGGATTCGACTGGTCTCGACATTTCAGCGCATTGAAATGTTAATTAATTTTATATGAACATGAGAGATCTCTTTAAAATAGTGAAGAATAATTTTATTCCGCTGACTGCATGTTGTATTCAATTGTTCCACCGCGCATTACCTATGTAATGTCTACGTCTATTCCGCCGGCTGATTCTCTACACATCGTTGTTGCCGTCCTACTTACAGCTACGCCATCTGGTGTTTATTTCAAAGGAATGTAAGAAGACTGATCTGTAAAAAAATTACCGCAAAGTGCAACAATAAATGATCCGTGTAAAGTGAATTGTGTTATTTTATTATCTAATGAAAAGGATTATAACTTATACAAGATCAATGATGTGAAATTACTATAATTAAATGATATTTATGATTGTAACATTACTTATGTAAACTTATTTGGTTG
>DWNJ01000874.1:0-13494 GCA_018250275.1 Udranomia eurus
AACATTGTGTATTTTCTTTTATTATATTATTATGCCCGTGCGAAGCCGGGATGAGCTGCTAGTGTAAACTATATATCGGAATCATATTTTGATTTTCAATTGAAATAAATAAAAATAAATTTTATCAATATCAACAAGGCTGGGGAATCACAATATTATTGCGGGCCAATAACTTGGATTTTCGAAATACGCAGTAACCCAACAGACCTAGTTTGAGGACATCAAAATAAATCACAACACAACTCGATGTTAAACTGTACTTTGAAGACACAACAAGTTTAACAATGTAACACATTTCCAATATGATTGCACTATTAATTCCCCACCCTCAGGGCGGACTCCATCAAAGCGCATTAGCTGCCCTCGGTTCTTAATAGCCCCAATGTGTGCTCCCAGATGGCCTTGCTTTTGGGACAAAATTTATAGGCGACGATCGATTATTTACATCACATTAAATTCATTGAGGATGCAAATGTAATAGAGTTTAATTTAGTTACTCGACACATGTTCGTATAAATACTTAAAAATCTATAAATATTCACTGTTTGTATCAAAAGTACGATTTACTAAAATCAATGTAGTCAACGGTCAACGCTCTTACCCTATTTAATTAGTATCAGAGGTACATTTACAAGATCACGACTTAAGCCGTGTCGTGGTCGTGAAGCGTAAAATGCCTGATCAGTTCTCAAGCGGCACATTAATTACGCAGGATTACGGCCGGCGGCGACGCACGGCACGTGAACGTAACGACCCGGCGACCGGATGCCAAGATTTTTGAGGCTCCCTTATCGGTTTTGGCTCTTATGTTAATGTCCTCACACTGGAAATAAAGTGAGTCAAGTTGGAATAAATATGGATATTGTAGTTGAAGATAAGATGATGTGAAATCTGAAAGTGATACAACATTAATGTTAAACTTAAAACAAGAGTGTTGTTGCGTAAAGCTGTTGGTGCATAGTCGCAAATAGAAAATCGTCAATGCCATGAATACTTAGATTTTCTCCTTCTAAAAAAAAGTTTTAATACCACTGAGAAGGCAACTGCCCTCAGATTGAAGGGTACGGTTGTCCAGCCTCGTCCATCTCTATTCCCGGGAGTAGCAATGCAATTCCGTACCTAAAAAGCACTTAAGCAGTAAGTTTGATGTCAAAGGCTCACAAAAATGATACACCAGCTTCGTTTAGCACCAGATAGCCAGGTTCGTTTTGTCTTTGCTGAAAAGAAACCCAGTGGCAAAATATTCATTGGAAAGTCTGTTCTCGAACTTTACGCGAATGCAGCGGGACTCGTTGCGGCGACAAATAACAACGAATAACGACAAGTAACAACGCCTTCTTTCAATTTGAATTGGGTGTTTTCCTATTGTGTGTGTCCTCGTGTCGCTGGCATTGTGTCGAACAGAATAATCTCGTCCTTTCTATTGGATTGCATGAAAACTTCGAGTTTTATATTTTATTTTAGTAGCAAAGTAAGCTCCTCTGCCATGGAAATCTGATACTATCTCTAGTCAGAATTACCCATGTTACAATCCAACTTGTCTTGTTTTTGTTCCTCCAAAATTGTTTCAAAGCCTGGATTTCTGAAATCACTGCCCCATTTTTGACCCAAAATAACAAATTCACGTACTGGTCCGAATTGTGTTTTCGGGGTATTGAGTTCTAGTCGTTATGATATTTTAAATTTTTGAAATAGATCAAGATAGAATTTCTATATTGTTTGAAATCTATCGAAGATGTCTATGCATTTCTATTTTATATCAGTTGAGCTGCACTCGTTTGATACTTTTATTTGAAACACAACACCGAACTAAGTGAAGTGAGTGCAAAAACGCGACACGAGTCAGTAGCAAACCATATATTTTCCGATGCACTTGGGCATAAATCCGCTGCTATATTCATCAACATGGCAGCGCTGGCAGCGATCGGACTCTTTTGTTTATTTGCGAGACTATCGGCGCAAAGTGCACGCTCAAATAAATAAAACTGGTCAAGGGTGAGTGACGCCCTGCTAATAGTGTTCCATATATTGAACATAGCTTTACGGTATGTAATACATTTGATAAATGCAGAAAAAATTTTTTTAGTATAAGAAGTCATCTCGTAACGTGCTCCGATGATTAAATCCATAAAGCAAGGGATATAGTAAATAGATGACTTAGATTCTAATATAAATTGATTGTAACTTTTTACAATGAATAGTATCAGGCGTTAATTTGCAGAAATCCATGCTATTAAATTACGTGATTTTTCACGATCAATTGCCGTAGAGTCTACTTAACCCTGATGATGTTCCGTATTGTAGTGAAACACATGTTGGTGGTGGTATGTATTTTGGTTACCTAATGTAATGTATTTTTTTACTTTAATATACCTGTTTTGTTTTGTCAAATAATTTGACCCCGTACATGAACATGTACATGAACATGAACATGAATACATGAACCCGTTGGTGATGGTTCCATTATTGGTAATGTTGCTCTGCAATATATTAGATGGCTGCTGCGGTGGCTGGCGAGAAAATGTGGGCTTAAGAATGACATCGGGCCATCTTATGTGATCAACATTACCAGAGATATGATATAAAAAGAAACTCAATCTTCATCTGGTGTAAGTAGTTATTTTTTTATCACTTTTTAAATATTTTTTTATATTTTCTATGCGTGTGACTAACAGACAACGGGGAGATTGAAGTGCTCAGTTTCCACAGTTTTATTGCGGAACACCAATAAAATGCAAAGAGTTCGTTCACTATCCAGTTTGCAGATTTTAAAGGTTTAGTCAAAGTTGTTAATATATAACTAACTTTTAGTAAGACCTAGTCGCACCTAGTTCATTTGAATTATGTCCGCATTTTTTTGTTTGAAGACAAAAGTAATTACTTTTGTCTGTTACTGATTTGCCAAGGTCCGCTCAATAATGGTTTTCCGTAACACGTCGATTTATATGGGTATTAATTAGTCACGTGAATGAGACATGACATATTATTTAGATTTTGGTCATTTGATCAAAAAAGATGCTATTATATTTAACATCAATGTAACAAAAATAGAGCAAAAAAGGTTTATTTAAGGAGAAAAACAAACAATTCCGCTAATTAGTCACCGGACGTTCTCAATTAAGGTGCCATGCTGCTTAGATATATCTCGGGGAAAAAATTAATGTCTTTTATTTGAATTCAATTTCCTAAAAAAAATTCTAATATAGGTCATTCACTGTGGTTCACCAAGAAATTTGACTAATTTGTAAAATGGAACTTAATTTTCCATCTTTGGTCTTGGTCTTTGCCCGTGTACGGCAGCGGAAGCGTGAGTATCTATCTTTTGGTTTTTGTTCCTATTGTTTTTAATATACTTCTACGTACTTTGTTCGGAATTTCCCCTGCCCAGTGTACAGTCCCCGGAGCCATTCCCGCCGTTATTAATGACCGAGCAGCAACCGCGTTTTTATTACGTCTTAATTCCAACGACGCGGAGATTTATGGAGTCCTGGTATCTGCGCTCTATCCTGTATACAGATGGTTTGTACTAATGCGAGCACAAAAACCATATTAATAATGTGTTTTTTTCTATCTTATCTATCGATATAAATTTTCGATTTTCTTAACACCTCTGCACTGCCATTCATTCGAATCTTTTCTAGCAAAAAAGCAATTTAAATGCATGCGAGGCCTCCGATGAACTAATTTAAAAAAGGCTGATCCTTGCATACGAAATTTCGTGTATCTTTGATGGTACTTGAACACAAGAAGGTAAGATAAAATAATACTCAGATAGCGCAATAGAAACCACAAGTAATTCTATCACGTCCTGTATGTGGTAGGATTATTTTAAGTTCCTTTGCGGCATTGCACTGCAACCACACCCAAGTTATTTGTGCTAACAAATGCACCAATAGAGCTTTCCTTTGTGGCCGCAAGGCAAAAGTGATAGCCAACTTGTGATATAAATATATTACTTTCAAGGCTAACAAGTTTCGACATCCATAAATCTCTTATAGACAGCTCAAACCTTGCTTCATTGTAAACAGATGACAGTGGATTAATATTGATACTGACAGGCGTTGTCCCGTGAGTTCAGTATAGGACCAAAATCATACAGTAGAATGAATTTATTTGTGTCAATTTATTATTAAAAGAGCGCTAGGTGTTTTTTTCTGCCGGCTTTTTTCTCCTGGTTTAACATGGCCTGAGGACCTGAAGGCGTTGAAATCCTTCGAAACGAAATGAAACTAATCGAAATGTATATGATGTTCATTGAGTTTATTTGTATACCTTATAATTAATAAAAACATTTGATTCTTGTTTCTTGAACCAATATTTGTACAGCCCGTTGTTGTGACCTAGATTCAGCATGGTAACAATGACGCTTCGCCGTGTATGCCCTTAATTACGCCAATCCACAT
Organism: Udranomia eurus; assembly: GCA_018250275.1. NCBI lineage: Eukaryota > Metazoa > Arthropoda > Insecta > Lepidoptera > Hesperiidae > Udranomia > Udranomia eurus. Next base: position 4,404 of record DWNJ01000874.1, read on the forward strand.
ATTACGAAGTACAAAGCTACTTAGCGGCGTATGCGAGGAATTCGAACATTCCGCGAATCAACACATGTGATTGGCAATTACACTATGTTGCTTTATATATTCCCTTTGTCTGTGTACTTCATATAGATACTCGTACTATCTAAAAAGTTATACAAAGGTATTTTAACGCCACAGCTCTCACGCCACTCGAGCAAATTAAGTATTCTTATCTCGGTCATGTTATAGTTAACGGCCAACTTCAGGGATTTGCAAACATACAACTGATTGCCACTTAGCTAGCTTAGCACACCTAATGTGTCACTCAACAACTAGTAGTGGATGGGGAACAAACTGGGTCGTGGAGAAACTTTCCAAAGGTCTTTAAAGGAAATTTTACCAATACGTACAAAGATAAGTTACTATTCTATAGAAGATGTTTACGCCTATAATTGAGATAACACTTATGTTTATGATAATGAGCATGATTAAAAAATATATATGTTTGGTGTATATCTTACTGATGTAACTTGAACAATACATATGAAATGAAATTATGAAATTACCTTATAATGAATAAGTAATATACCTTATATTTGATTCGTGATTCTATCTAAATTATATAGATAGCCTACGTTAATCTCATAGTTTTGGCATACATATACAGACTTCCAGCAGGCTTGTGAATGGTAATATTAAATGGAAGATAGGCGCACAAAAATAAACAAAAAATTAATTAATACTTCAGAATTTACCACTTAAAATTAGACCTAAAATTACACGCAACCAATAAAATCTTTGCAGCGAAATGCTTCTGAAGCGGTACGAAGGTTCAGCTAGTAACATACAAAATAAGTTTCACAATATTAAATAAAAACTTACAAAAATTGAGCAACGAGAGCAGAAAAAGTGAAGCTGCCGTATCTAGACCTGGAATCTAGAACACAAGAGTACCCGCGGCTTCAAGTGACTTCTAGAAGTATTGAAATAAACTATTAAATGTGTATTTTTGTAATTTAAAAGAGCTATTTTTCATTTATTAAATATTGAGGTAGCAAACGAGCATGCAGGTGGTCTGCATGCTCGTTTGCTGATGATAGGTGGTCAGTCCGCCCATGGACATATGTAATTTTAAGGTTGACTACAAATGCGTTCCTTCCCCTGAGGACTAAGTCGAAACGCTCGATAAAAATGTGCCGCTTACATTATTTTCAAATCAGAACAGAGATCTATTTTTAAAGGAGAAAAGATTTCATTACGCCGTATTTTTTCTCCCGGTCTATATAGCAAGCAAAAATACGAGGTATTTTGCAAAGTTTGAATTCGATCGAAAAATTAAATTAAACAATTACCTAAATTAGATACCTACATAGTTAATAACTTGTATTTCAACAAATACATCAGAAGCTCATAGTAGTGATGAAAATGTAAATTCATTGTAATAAAATATATATTTTAGTATTAAAAATGTAAGAAACGAACTTTACGTGCGAAATTCGAATTTGACCTACAAAGTTCAAGCGCTCTCAAAGCAACCTATGCCATACTAAAGTTATAAATTAATGCAAAATTTAATTTAACATAATCTGCAGAAATGTAATTAAACATTCATATCTCTTGTATGAATTAAGTAGAACTAGCGTCTTTGCTAATGTAATTAACTTTATTGGAAGGGAGACAATCCAGTTTACATTTTTGGGATATTAATATATTTTATCATTATTTATTATTACCAACCAACCATGCTTGCTAACAGGTACTGTCAGATATCTGCACACAATATTAATTCTTTAAAATCAGATTAGTTCACATGGCGGTGGTTTTGAAAATTTGACGATAAGCAAAACGACAGTTTCAAAAGTTTGGACTTTCCCTTAAATATTTTACTCGTTACATACGAGTAACGGTTACTGGTTTGAGCGTTTGTTTCATGTTCTACCCGACTATAACATTTTCACCTTAATGTTGAATTCCCTCTCTCAGTCCCTAGCGTGGTTACACGATTAGCAATCAGGTGGAATAGATGTCATGTCTATAGTCTTAGCGTTAAATTCATCAAATTTCGGTAGCAGAAATTGCTGAGATCAAGTTACACCATTTTATTAGTAGGATCAATAACTTAGACTCTAGTACGTACACGTATACGTATGAACGTAATTTACCTATGTTACTGTAATATATTCCTGTTCCAGCCAGGCGTTCAAAGACAAGAAAATACATTATCGCATTTCGCCAGATCTTTTGTTCCAGGCATTTGAAACTCGTTGTTATTATTATTAATTTGACATTTACTTCACGGAAATCCATGCTATTAAATTAGGTTATTACTACGAAACAATCCGCTATTATTATGTATGATGGTATAAATCTTTATTCATGCAATACATACCGCGCAGGACTCATGCATACAACAACTATAAACTTCACGATCAACCATATCGTAGTCAACTTAACCCAGATGATGCTCCGTTTTGGAGCGAAAAACGTGTCGGTGGTTTTTATGTTGGTTTACCTTTAAATTTGTTGTATGTATGAGTCCGGTGCCAGTATATATAGCATGAATTAAAGGTATGTACCATCATACATAATAATAGCGGATTGTTGCGAAGTAGTTAATAACCTAATTAATTATTAATGAAACCATTATCTGGAATACGACGAGTGATGTGCGAACATGTGACTGCAGCTGAAGGTGGAATGTAAGCATGACTCAAAGGCCGTAGTCTCCGGTGAAGTGATCCGGTTGCGGCGGGATGCAGGTTGTGGCAACTGATTTGAGCGTTCGTGCTCCTCGATTTGGCATTCGCTCAATTCAGTGGCGTTTAGCGGCCGGTTTGAGTGATCAAAGCCTAAATGTTCGGTATGTTTAATGGGAGCGATGTAAGCTGTCTAAAGCACTCGCACACTAGACGCGAGTGTGTGGGAGTCTTCGTCAAACTGAACATTTATTAGTCATTTCGCTAAATTAAATGTTTGTGTAACGGCTTTTTCATTTTTCTGTGACGGCATCATTATAGTAGCTGTCTTTGGGTTTGTTCAATTCAATTCAACAATTTGTTTATTTTCTCTACACGTATTCCATAATGGATATACATTTTAGGGTTTCTTTCAACCAACTGTGGGAGAACTGGTGCGCAAGTTAAGCCTAAGTTCATATAGATATATGTACTCTATTCTAGCTATAATTAAAAAAGGTTAATGTTATGGGTGTGATTGGTCTTGCATTATCATAATTTACCTAATTATTTTTTTATTATTGAAAAATTATGCGTGAGAGATGAGCTTTCTCAATCAACTCGACTCAAAAAGTATTTTTCCATTATTTCCTACAATAGCAGCATAATCATAATGTTATGTAAAAAAGTTTATCGATGGGTTGAGAATAGAACCTGTAACTGAGATTATTATTTGTCTATTCCTGAACGTATTCCTCGTTGTTTATTGTTTCCCAAATATCTCAAATTTAATGAACCATTATAACGACATAAAGCAGAACTTAAACTCAGGTTGAATTGGAGGTAACGTTAACACGTCCGACTCCTAAGTCGAAGCTTTTGGTACATTGCAACTCCTCACTATCTCATTTGCATTAAATAGGCTGTATGTCCAAGCTAGTAAAGGTCATTTTCCAGCAATTCCACTAAATGATTAGTTCTAAAACTTAACTCATTACATACGACTGTATGCGACCGCGACTTGCGAAGTCGTTTCGTTATCTTTGAAATGAAATGGATAAATTTTATGAGTATTGTAGGTTCAAATCTACATAGTTGGCTTATGCAAGTTTGCAAGTTGGGTAGTTTATAATGTACCAAGTATTTTATTTCATTCCGATATAACAAACAATGAAGCGACTAACAGAGCAGCAATGTCATATTCCATACCTTGGCGAAAGCTGGTTGGGATAAGGATTTAAGGATATTTGATATTTGACAACGAAAATATGTGCTTTTAATCAGTAATCCCTGGACTTTGGTCTTCTTTCAATATAAAAAGCATAAGATTTATGTTGGCCAATCTTTAATGGTCTTCGTTTAGTTCTATATACATAATACTCTCAAGTTTCGTAAGACTTGGTTGATAGAATGGTAAAAAAATATACATTCTGGAAACTAAAGAAATAAACAAAATGGTCGATTCTAACTCTTTTCGGTGACTAGCAGTCGTTAAACCTTGTCTGAGTGCATACGGAGGAAGCGAAGTATTTATATTTACTCGTACGTCTATATATGCTGTTCGTTTTTTAAATAATTTTTGTTAAAGACAGTTTTTGTATACCAGAAATGCTACAAGCATACCGTAATATCTAGTAACTGTCCTTTTCGTCAGATGTCAGTTGAATAAAAGAGTGTCGGCGTAACGTCTAAATGATGAGACTTGAAGGTTCCTTTGCGTCGGAGAGATGAGGGAAGGTGTTAATGAGCACTTTTTATACCAACGTTCAAATGACGAAGGTACCGACTGTACGTATGTATGATTTTTTAACTTGATTTGTTTGTACCATTTTTCTACTTATAGTTTAATTTAGTATACTGTGTGAAATATCTTTTCTGATTTTAATCTAATTAATCTCACTTTAATCGAAAATTATATGGAAACTTTAATTATTTTTGGAGATCAAACACACTTTGTGCCTGCGACACATTTTACGATGTAAACTTTATTTGTTCCCACAATATCAAATTATATTGTTGGAGTCTCCAATATTTTTCTTTTTTGAAAGATATCCTGACATATGATTTATAGTAGCAGCTAGACTGAGCAATTTCAAGAAATTACAATATGTTTATATTTCTCTTAAAGATTAAAATGAACATTTATATTTGCACCTACCAATTAATTTCGTTGTCCAATTATTTATAAAAATGTTTCATGAATGTAGTAATTGTTTATTCAGTGTCTCTGCCATGTCACAGCGATGTTGGAAATTGATGTACTGTATAAAAGCAGTGAGTGACGAGTCGCAACAGCATAGAGCCCTTAAGTGCAGTAGCGTCAATACGTATCAGCTCTTAAAACTTAGATCGTGATCGTGGTAAACCAGTAGTGTCAATACGAGAAATTTTGTGTCAATACATCTTGAAATAGTAGAACCTTTTACGGTTCGACTCCGGACGCCCCACCGCCACGCCTATTTCTGCCTTATAACGTCAGTGTTCTTGCTGCTGCGTTCTGCTTTGAAGGGTGTGGTCAGGGAGACATACTTAACCCAGGCGGTCCAACTTAGTCCTCAGGTGTGGTCGTCCTAAGAAATAACTTCGATCCGTCTTGGGTTTATTACAAGTGTCCATGGGCGACAGCGACCACTTACCATCAGATGGACTGCATTCTCGTTTGCTAAGGTTTAGTTATAAGTCAGAACCACTGTACGCTTTTCATTTCATCATATGTATGCACATGTCTTGCTTTGAAACCAAGTGATATTTAAGGATTTTCGCATGCAATTCTTTGGAATACCAAAACACAAAATGTCCAAAATTGTGAATAAAAGGACACATTTGAATAGACTAACATGCAATAGCATATACACCCACCCACACCACATGCGAGTAATGTGATGAGATGAGAAACGCGTGGAAAGCTCTAAAACGATTCTAATTGTTTGGCATTAGGCTCAGACGTCATCAAACAACTGATGTTTATTTTAAGCGCTAAAAGGATGCACTATCGCAGGTATATTTACTGTGACGCCAGTTAAATGCTGACGAAATGCGTTAATTAAGGCGGCGGAGAGCCAGCAATGCGCCCTTACATGGGAAATTTTGGCGAGGCTCTAGCAAATTTACCTGCTCCTATGTTTAACGGAACGATAGTGCAGGATGTGCCAATTCTGTTTTGCCTAACAGTAAAGGTGTATTTCTGCGAATGATATGCAATGTCGCCTCGTTTGTTTGATTTCGTTGCATCTCTTTTAATACATATGGTTATAAGAAAAAAAAGCTCAGACATTTTAAAGCCGAAATGGTAGAGTTTTCCGTGGTGCAAGACAGAGAATTTTGGGTATTTATCGATACGTATCATGTTCTGAGCCATGTCTCGTGCTTAGAAAGGAAGATCAATTACAAGCACTGATAGGTTGACTTTTCTATAAAGCGCAAACAAATAATAATAATTATTATTATTTATTATAATTATATTATTAATAAATCCAAGAGTTAACATAATAAGAATGATATTATATTTATTATGGCGATATAATGAAATATCATATCATGAATAAATATCGAAAAATAAGATCTGGAAGTGAATAGAATTTAATCCAGTACAGAATACGAAATGACTTTGACATATCCAATATTATTTAATCAAGTGCGTAAGGACGGCATCTAAACGAAACGTCAAACGCAGCTCGAAGCCAAGTAACATTTACGAGTCCCGGGATGAGTCTCGGCTCCTAAAAATCTCTGCAACTACGAGTCCATTAGCATACAAATGGACACACAATCTTCCTTCTCTCAATCTGCATTATAACGCTCGGCATTCGTCCCACTGGCGAAGAGTGGCCAATTGAGTATTTTGGAAAATCATTTTTGAAGTGAAAACTTTTATACGGCGTTGGGTACGGGATAATCTTATGGTTTGGTACAACATGTTATTGATAAATTATGTGTATAATTTACTCATAAAAATATTTCAATATTACAATCAGTTTGAAATTTGAAATACAGTTTTAAGTTTCCACTTTTGTTTGCCGTCCACATGACTGCTTTTTAAATTTTTTTATAGCAATGAGGCAGCAGATTACAAAATAGTCTTACGATTTCATGGTCGATAGCACTCTTCTTGTATATTATGCTAATAGTTGAATATAAACGGAACTATGGTTACAATTTTTGCTACTTTAAGTAATGAAATCGGTTAAATAAGGTAATAACCGGTACTTCTTTCTAAAGCAATGAGAAGAATAATCATCAAGAACTAAGCAGATTTCTGATAGGGTTTTGCTCTTTGGAGTCGGTCACAGTGTTCCTAATTACATTAAAGGGAAAACTTTAAATAGAGTGTATGAAGTGTTCCTATCGCATCTCGCATGTCTCCTATATACTAACGCGGAAGCAAGCGCCCTTCATCATGAATTCGGCCATATTTTCATCGGAACGCGGAGGACATCCAGGCTAATGTCAAAGTTGCTCCAAATTGAAAATAAACATATCCTTTCCTTTGACGGGATTAAATAAATTCAGGCCGAGTGCTTACGTCACGCGTCTCGGGCAAGGAAGTTTGTACGTAGACGAACCCACGCGAAATACACTGCGCGCCGTTCTCACCCTTAAGCTGATAACAATACGGAACAGTTTGGCGTGCGCAGAATCGTTCGATGATGAATTTCCTGTGGTTCAGTTCGACGCATTGGAGGTGCTCGAATAACTTCACTGGCGCTTTGCTTTCGTTTTATTATCGAAAAATAACACAATATCCGCTCCGTACGCAACAACGCGCCCTGTTTACATTTACTGCTCGCATATTTCTGTTTTTAATATTTTTTCCGTCATGCAAATACATGGAGTACTAGATGTACTGTATTGTTAGATGTTCTGTTGATATTTTTTGTCTAAATTATTAAGCTGTCGAAGGATTTTTTCTGTTACAGTGAATTGTTTCTGAAATATTAGTATCCTGATTAAGAATGAGGATGGATAATGACAACAAAGACTTTCTACGCCAAAAATCCAAAACAAAATTTTAATACATGTATATGGTAATGTTATACATTTAGTGGTTCGACTCCGGAGGCACCACCGCCACACCCATTTTTTTTATAACAGCAGGTATCCTGCTGCTGTGTTCATGGGCGGCAGTGACCACTTACCATCTGGCGGACTGGAAAAATAATGAGTCTTAGGCGCCTAATGCATATTACTAACTGAAGACCATATTCATGTGTCATCGTCATATTTCTTTCATTTCCCTTGAAGATTTACCTCGAAAATCTACTCAAAGGCTACATAACTGTTTTGAACTACTTAGGTTAGCTAACTTTAAGCGATTTGTATGCAAGTTATTGAACGGATGTCAGTTGCACGTGCCTTATATAACTATAATACACAAATGTGCCATTATATGTTATGACTTATGACAGAAATACTGCACTGTTTCTGCATGGGGAAGTATATTTACAGAAGTCGTGTAGAAACTCTAGTTTAGTTCGAAATTCTTGCCTCATTTCCTTAATTTAAGTTTTAATTGCTTTTAATTTACTTTAAAAGGTGAGTCATTAAGTGGAACTTAACGCTCCTAACGAAACCCTAAAAAATATTAATAAGCTGTTATTGATTCGCTTAAAGTATGACATTTTTATTTCAATCCCTTTAATTTTTTATATCACGAGAACACAATACAAATAGGTACATCGTAGTTCCTTCCCGCATACCTACAAAGGCTCTAGTCGTCAATTTTATTACTGGAAAAGGGCTTTAGCGTACTGCACCACACTACTCCACAGTGTCTTGACGGCCATCTTATTATTATTTTATTAATTTTTTGGTAAAACCGTTATGACTAAGTAATATTGTTATCCCTCCAGGTCAAAGAGTTATGTTAGGATTATTGACTTATGTCCACGGTACTAGTACAAAGTGGAGAGAGGATTGATTCTATGACCTTTCTGTCGTTAGGTTTGGCCCTGAACTCGGGACTATTGCGCTAAATTAAAATGAATGTTGACATTTTACCGATAATGCGTTACAAAGGTCTCCGTCAGCGCTTTAAGCGCTAACAACCGAGGCGAGGCTCAGCCGTCACACTGCCGCGGTAACAAGCGAACTTCGCGCGACAAATTGAACTCGTACCTCTTGCCGTTACTCTTAGTTTTAGAGGCAGTTGGTTGTAAGCAGAAATGTGTTCTTCTATACTGAGGACGTGTGTCTTCCTTCAAAATCAGAACACAGTAGTAAGAAGACCGCTATTATGAGGCAGAAATGGGTGTCGCGGTGGTGCCTTCGGAGTGGTTAAGAAACCTGTTCTACTGCTTGGTGGTCTATGATTTAACTAATCTATTTAACGTTAGATACTATACGATAGATATATATCTATCCTTATCCTATTCTTTTCAATTCAAATAACAATGTAAAAATATATATTTTATGGTTTTTAAAACAGTGTATTAATAATTAGA
>DWNJ01000875.1:0-13493 GCA_018250275.1 Udranomia eurus
CCAGCTAAATAAAACCATCTAACAAAAGGAAACTTCTTATATTTCGATTCTGGACAAGCTTATATAATAATCACTAATAACAATAAGATAATATTATTACATTCTTCAACAATCTTTAGATTGAAAAATCCATTTATACTCGTTTTTGTTTTCAAATTTTCTTTCATACGTATGACATGCAATTTAGTTAACACAGTTATTAGATCGTAAAAATAGCGCTACTTAAATATTTGTTAGAGCACGAAGCTTTTGATACGTAGTGTAGCCTATCACTTATTTGGCCGTGCCATTAATAACGCTGGCATACAAGTTTAGAGTCGGGAGATGTACGATAGCCTAAGGGCAGCTGACTACTACTACATATTTTATGTGAGGCCGCTAGAAGTATTATTTATACGAGAAAACGATCTTATAGTTCCGAGGCGGTACAGAGAATTATGTCAGGTTAGATATACTCGACTATGGTGGCCCACATCCGATAAGATTCGCCTAGAGTATGAGTTTACTCTAAGCTCGATTTTAAACAAAGATTTGTTGGCTTACATAATACATGGAAATACAAATACATAATACAAATACAAGGAAATAGCAGGCATGCTTAGGCTGGCGGAGATATAGATAGATAGATATAGATAATAGAGGAGTGAAAAAAAACTTCGCTGCTTATAAACAAATGGACCACAAATCAGAATTGTCCAAAACCAAAGTCACTAATATTTTCATATTTCACAAACACAAACACACCCGTAAACATTATCATCTTAATCACAAATTTCTACATACGCCATTTCGACATTCTCGCGCTATGGTTAAGTCAAGTGCACATACAAACAAAAAAATAAATAAAAAATGTCATCGTGGTCTCGCGATAAAGTTGCAATTTTGATACGTGGTCTTTCGATTATATGTAGCGATTTGTGGTTATTTATTCTATGAATAATTAAACGTTAGCATAATAACTTAAATACTGTATATGTCTCACAGTAACATATACGATAAAATAAATATGAGGTACAATTAAGGAATCAGTAAGACCAAGGATGGGGCCGCACACCATATCAATATTCATGAACAAGACGGCTATTGAAGCTACGAACCTATCTCATTGTTGTGTTATCGGTACAATATCTGAACTATGTACATGGCGGACGAAGATTGTGCATGCTAGAATTAAATGGAAAATATTTATAAACGATGAAAATTATAACAATAATTATATCTGAACGTTAGTCAAAGTAGATTTATCTGCCTGCATAAGTTTTTGCGCAATGGGCTAGCGTAAATTGAATTAAGAATATCGAACGTCGAATAGTAACATAGTAGTTATTTTCATAATAATAAAAACAAATGTCTAAGATCGGTAGCAAATCATAGAGTTTCCGTTTGATTGTTTAATTATTTTTTTAACTAAAAAAAAAAACAACTGCTTCTTCCGATCTTGTCTTTATTCGTAATAAAAATATTATCTCTGATTTTCTGATTTTAATCTCTGCTCAATTTCACCTTTCAAAGGAAACAAAGTTACGTCCTATGACATTTTGTCATATAAGTATACTGTGTGAAGAATTTACTTTAGAATTAAATATTATGAAGTTTACGGTAAGTTTAAAGAAAAACATTAATTGTATTAATCAAAGCAAGTAGACATACATAAACTTGTGCTTCTGCTATTGCATAAAGCCAGCATTGGAGCCCAGGCCTCTCCCAATTGTGGAGAAAGAGCTACTAAACCTAAAAAGGGTCGCGGGCCAGTGTTATTAATTCCAGTAACACTTAGTGCGCAGACGTACTTTATACACGGACAGCGTTAGGGCGAGCACCGCTGAAAGTGCCAACCCACAATTTGAAATTTGGCCAAGTTGTATCGACAGGGTGTGTTTGCGGTCGCCGCTGTCCGCTCCGCTTCTCGCTCCGCAAACCATCGCGGTCGGCCTTGTGACTGTAATTTTATGCATTTGTTCTAGTTTTTCGCCACACAAACGATATAGTGGTCGTACCAAGCAAGTTAAGCTACGCCCGCGCTTAAATATTGGATGGGTTTGATCGATAGACACTTTCAAGCGCACTACCGTGTTTTCGTTTTTGGAGTCAGGAGTCGGAGTAGTCGGAGGAGTTTGGTTGGGGTGAAGTTTAAAAACATTCGCCGGACTATTTAACCTGTAACTATTCTTTTACTGTAAAGGTACCACAGAGTTATGGTGGACTTATCCCGAATACGTGAAATTTCTATGCCGTGGGGCTAAGTAGAGGAGAATAATCTAACGGTTGCGCTCAAGTCCTGTGCGAGTGAGAGCTCAGTACCACGACTAGATTTATTACTTCAATTACCCCTCTCTGCTAAGAGCTGGCGAATACTTGTTCCGTACAAGTCTTTATACACAGGCTTCGATATATGTAACAAAGTGCTATGAAAAACTAATATATTGCTTGTAAATGATTTATAGTTCATATTTATAACTCGTGACGGTTTTTATAACTGACTCCAACATTTTTTATATATTATAAGGGCGCAGATGAGCAGAGTATACTCCTCAATAATGGCGTCATTGTAACTTAGTAAAAGTATTGGTTAGAACATAATGGTAAAATTTACCTGACAGTGCTAATTCTTTTTTTGCTGTATTATTAAAAGAGGACTTTGGAAATAAATTTATATTTTTAAGGATTCATAGCTTATACGGTTTATATTTTTTGTTATATTTTATGTTTTTATGTTTAATAATATTTAGTTTACAGATTTTGGTTACAGAATTACTTTGAAATATTAATTTGAAAAACTACTTAAATAACCCTAGAATCTAAGGTAAGGTTATCCCACTATCTAAGGCTTAGATACTGGATGAACCTTACGGTGCTATTATAAATGTCTTAGGTTTATTATACTAAAAGGTAGGTATAAAATGTGCAGCAACCTGGGCAAAATGGACTAGTTGGTGTCTCTCAAGTCGCGTTCTACGCTGGTTCCGAGTTCGGAGCAGTGCAAGGTAATTGAACTAATAAATCTAGTTGTGTTACTACGCTCCAAAACGTGCACTTCACTGGAAACTATTCACACGGCAGCTGAAATTTGACTCTCTTTAGGATTTAAATTTGTTTTCAGCTTGCCGGGGACGATGGTGAATTTACATAGTATCTCTTCATAGTGTCTACATTTCCCATCAAAGTGAGCAGTAAAGTGAAAAAAATGGATCAAGTTTTGTTTCGACAGTTTATGTTTTAGTTTCCACAAGACTTTTGTGTGAATTAACGAAAAATATAGTAGATAAATCCAGAAATCATGATTCCTACTTCGCGTTATGGTATTATATTATTTTATAATTACATTCATATATTAATCCCTTGTCATTTGTAAGTATAATATTATAGATAGCTAGAATGGCTTTATAATTTTGTTAATACTTTTTACAACTAAGAAACTCGATCAGGTACTGCAGTTAACCAAAGAGGTGAAGGTAACGAGAGATCGTGGTTCTCCTTACCTGAAGAAAATTGACTTGTTGGCGTCGTTCAAGCAAGTGGGTACGGCGGAGCGGAGCGGGGTAATTGAACTAATAAATCTAGTCGTGTTACTGCGCTACTCGCACAGGATCAAAGCACAACCATTAAACCTTCGTTTAGATTTCTCTCCGAATACTCGCGCTCTACGTATTAAGTCGCAGAAATCGAAGCAAACGAAACAGAAGCATACAGTTTATGTTGCGTGTTTAACGTAAAGACAGTTTGGTACGGAGAATTAAGTAGGTAGTGAAATTTTTGTAACATTCTCATTATTATTTTAAAACCAAAAGATATAGGCTAAAATTAGGTGACTGCAAATTTTATCAATCTTTTTAAAATATAAGTAGATTTGTTGAAAATGATTTTTTCTACAGTTTGATAGTTCAAACTGTAAGATATGTAACAAAAATTCCTTGTTTATATTTTATCAATACTCTTTTTAAATTTTTCTATTTAAATACAAACGGTGCATAAGGATCTGAATAAAATATGCTATACATATTAGCTTTTGTCCGCGTGGAATTTGGCCTGTCACATAGAGTATCGTGACAGATCATTCTAAATAAATAAATATAATATACCTACATACGATGTTTTCTGCGCGTGGTACAAAAAAAACTGTTAAAATGACCATAAATACTTCGTCACCACGGTAATATATTAAAATCACTGAATAGAACAATGAAAACACCATTCACGTTATAACAATATAATTTAATGCCAAGCCCAAAACATCGGGTAGATAACAATACTCTATTTACCCTCTTATTTTTTAGTTTACAGAGGATAGGACTCTTTCCGGCTAACTTCATACTTATCGTCATATGTTATATTAAATTACACAAAATCTTTATAAATTGTAGCCCATATTTATTAGCCCATCAATATTCTGATGTATATGCTATATTACTGTTAAATTTCATCTAAATCTGTTCCGTAGTTTTTGCGTCAAACATCAATACAAATTTCCGCATTTATAATGTTATTAAGGTTCAATATAGTTCTTTTGAAAAAAAGTAACTCTTACATTATTCCAAAGTACCAAAGTAAGTATATTTATGAATATCAAATCCCTTCTCTAGCGAACGGTAAACATAAATTCTTACGTGTAGTTATTAAGCGCTCTTAGATAATCTACCTTCACTTACTTCCGTAGTACCAACTTAAGTTTATAATTGTTTCGCTTACCGACGCGAACATGGTCCGTGTTGTGGTTTGTACTGCAAGAACAATATTGATTACCCCTTGTGCAGCAGCTTACTGTAATTACCAAATTGTTCGGGCAACTAGTACGCTATACGTACGAATATGTCCACATGATGCCCTTGGCACCAGTATTGAATTCGTGTAACATACGTGTATATCTAATAATAAAAATATCGCTTTCACACTCATAGCCCCATATAGGATTCCCTGTGTCGTGGGTACCATGGACAATACAATGACAACAACTCAAACATCCAGACCAAGAACAGAAATCTAAACTCAACATCCAAATTTCTGCTTCGCTGGGAATCGAACCCAGGACTATTCGAACGGCAGTCCGGCATGGTGATGATGGTGGTCAATATATATACTTCTATCAAGAAAAGTGTCCTGCTTTGACGAATTGTTTATGGAATTCAATTTGTGTAACATTTACTGAATTTGTTCATTATGCCCTTGGCACCAGTATTGAATTCATGTAACGTTTTACGTTGACTACAGGCAAAATTTTGAGTTTTATAGTTTCGAATATTCAAATTGAGCTTTGGTTCGCGCCATTGTATTTAAAATTGTTAAACATCAATGAATTTTTTTCGCATTTTTGTTACGAATCCTTCTAACTACTATTTATATTTATTTATTTAACACCAACACCAACAGCAACACAATATACAATGTTAATTAAAACCAGTCGTGTACCTGTAATTATAGGTGAGCATGGCATTGACAATAGCACTACTCTATACATTAACAAAAAAATATAATACAACAGTAGATGGTATTACTATTACTACTACTATTACGATTTTTGTTGGGCAAAAGAGAAAAATGTGTGCATAAATCGATTTTCTCGTACCTGAGGAAATCCTTTCCGATTTTATAAATGTCTCCATTTTATTTTTACAAATTTTCTTGAAGATAAGCGCTCATTGGCAGCTGTTCAACGGTGTGGAGCAAAAGGCACTCCCGGGGACAACTCCATCTGCTCTAAGTACTATCTATCAGCCGTGCACCAGATTTTACTAAATGCTATTTTAAATGAAGCCCTCGGGACTAATCGTTCCCGAAATTACATATTGAGCACAGAGTTTTGACGATTTATTTTAATAACAATTCTATGTAAGGTAAGTGTGTTTTGCTTAATCTTTTTGTTTCATTTTATATCAGTTTAAGTATTTTTATTTTAAAATAGTAAGTTAGTTATAGTTTACACTGTATTAAGGTTATATTACGGGCAATAGACCAATGGGTAGTGTGTAGGACTTACGATCGAGAGCACATTGCATTGCATTGCACTATTGACGTGAACCCACTACTAATACCCTTTGAGCTTAGCTGGAGGGGTTAACAAAATTACTAGTATGTGTACATGCTAGTAGTTAAAAAAAAGAACGATTACCAGTTTTTTCTGACAGAAGATTTTTGTATAACTCTTAGTAAAACCATCCGATTAAAATATCTTCATTTTATTCATATCATTCATTGTAAATAGCGTACGTACTAAAATTTTTTGATCCGATCAAATTTACATATCGTTTAAATTTATTATCTGTGCCAAATAGACATTAAACGTCATAGTCACTATTCTAGACCGATGGATATTCTATTCTGCGATTACAACACAAAGATTTTATTTTATTCCAGAGGCACAAAAATTTTACATCGTTTTAATACCAATGCCAAGACATACATATAAAGTTACTGGCAATTTAATTAAATCTAGACATTCGTTTTGGCAATGCCATCTCGCAAAACATTACATGAACTTCGGCCACAAATTATGTTTACACCATTCAGATAGACGTTCTTGTTTAAATACTTTGCAACTTAGTCCATTAAAGAAACTCCGAAAGTAATTATCATAATAAAGAGTGGTTTGTGTTATGTTTGTTTTGATATATCGGCATTGGTGTGTTTATATTTCATGTTTTATTGTGAACATGCAAAAACACACTTAAGTATACCTATTCTCCCTAAAGATATAGTTACTGCTGACATAGCTACTGTTAATTTTTGATGTTAATTACAGATCATAGTATGATTTATGTCAAAAATAATAGGGGTCCTATGAGAGGTCGGTCACTGTCTTAGCTGAGGACTAAGTTGGATTGTTTTGTATGTTATTAAAGCCTATAGGATATATTATTAAAAAGTTATTGAATTACGAAATATATCACACTATTGATTTATTTTATTTACACGTTATGCACCATACATAGAGTATTTAAAAAACAAAGGTGAAATTAATGCTAAAAGCATTCTCTGCCAGTCAACCATTTACTATCCATTCTTTTGAAATAATAATTTAGGTACAAGTCTATCCTGCAAATCAGAGCAACACCGCGAGCATTGTATTTCTCAAACGGGTACCTATAGCTTGTGATAATTCGTGAGATCGTGAGATTTTTCTATAGAATTATTCGTCAACATTAGGAAAACCGTGGAAGTTGTTGCGAGCAATAACCCTTACTTGAGTTTGCGTTATAAACGCTGCGTGAGTATCGTAAACTTCGGAGTCGCGTGTTTGACCGAGAGGGTATCGTAAAATGCATCATAAAGTTGCGCACATGAATTCGAAAATCGAAATAACTTGAAATTTTATTGAATTTCTGTGCGTTTGATAAACGTCTTACGACCGGGCGTAAGGGGCGTTTAACTTTTAGTTAGAGCTGCGGTTAGAGTACGCCAAAAGGAACGAGATAACTTTTGTAGGTAATAATCATGTAGCAATGTTCTGGCAGTGTGCCGGCGATGTAATAAGTCAAATCTCAGCGGGCAACAGGCCCGGTCGGGAAATAAGACGAAGTTGTGTGCGACCGCCGCAAGGCAGCAATTCTACTCGGATTTATACACCTTTCATGTAAAATTGTATTGGTGACTCAGCGCCGGGCGAAATTTGTTTCGCGTAAAAAATCTGTTTACGGATCGTTAACCCAGGGCTGTTGGATTTTGAAGCAAATCTTGTTTTTGTGAGCAAACAATTCTTATACCTTGATTACGTTAGGATCTAAATTTGGAACAGTAAACGTGTAGTTGGTGTTCTAAATTTACAACCACCTTTTTACTTTAGATCATTTAAAGTTATGCTTAGTGGAGCTTGTTTAATAAATACTTTAAAACAATATTTTTAATATTTGATTTAATCAAAATTAGAAATTACAGTTTAACCCCATAAAAGATAAATTAACACAAAATGAAATATCTGTCGACCCTCCCCGTTAGGGTTGCCAACTACAAATAAATTACCAGTTCCCAATTATTTCTCAGAATTATTGTGAATTAGTCTAAATTCCTGATGTTGAGTTAGGATTTATTGCCACAACCGTAGTTTATGTCCCATTGCTGGGCATGGTCTCTCCCAGACCTTGAAGCACACTTCGCCACGCTAGATCACGTGCTGGCTGTAAGTTCTGATTTCATAGCAGTGTCATATCAGCAACATTGCTTTTATGTTCGTCGTATCTTCAAAGTTTGTCGACACAGTAGTTTATTTTTCGTCTGGCAACCCTGCCTCTGTTACAGCCGCGCACACTTTGCTCCAATCGCATTTCCCTTTCGAGCGATCTCACGGCGGAAATTAATCCATCCGGCAAATGAATGGACTGCACTTGTGCGTGAGGGCGTCATCCTATGACCGATGATTTTCGCACTTCAAATTTGACTGATTCACACGTGTATGGATTCGTCTTTATATAAAATGTTTTAACACATCAGTTTGTATACTGTTTTGTGTATAGATGTTGTAACGTCCTCTCGTAGAGAACCCATTTTTTGCATCGATAGCGTATTACTGTTTTTTTACAGCTCACATCTTAGTTCGACGTATTTTAAGCCTTTATTATTATTTACTTGCGCCGACAGTGTCTTTAATTTTCTTTTTCTGACAATTTTTAACTTGTGCTTTTAACATAGCGCCAGTTAATACACAAATAATTCGCAATACAAATATATTGCGACTATATATATATTTTTAATAAAAAGTATTCGATGTCCTTATTAATAACTCTCAGAATATGTACACAAATGTTTCATGATAATCGGTTGAGTAGTTTTGACCTGAAAGCGTAATAAACAAACTTACATTCACATTTATAATATTGATATAATAGGGATGATGGTATAGAAATTTAATTGCAATATATGTTATACCGCCCTCCCTACCTCACAGGACTCGCGCGAACAACAATTACCAAAGGTAATCATCCGGGTTAAGTTGTTTTAAGTTGGCTCTACGACGTCTGATCATGAAGTTATTTAGTAACGGATTTAAACCAATGTAGGTAACATATATTTCCAACATAATGCAAAAGGTGATTTCTACTCGTCACAGGGCTAAAAATGTAAATTGAAATAAGTGTCCTTACAATATACGGCCCTTACAATACAATATTGTCAAATCAAATCAAATTTATTAGCTAAAACCGCAAAATCAAATTCATTAGCCCCGTGGCCGCATACACGTCTCCTTATAATGAGAAACCAGAATAAACCACACACGTTGAAAATAAACCACACGTAATTAAGTACTTATAAAATGCTACAAATGTTTCTCATATTGTATGCTATTAAAGGTATTTTCTTAAAGGCCTCTAATTGCTAAATGCAAAATGTAACTACCTAAAACTTTGGCTGTAACTATAACTAACACTGTGCTATAATTTTAGCTTTTATACGCTACCTGCTTGAATTCAAGTAATAATTTTATTTCAGAAGTAGTATACCTCTGAACAAATTCAAAAAAAGAAATGAAAACTAAAGTAATTTGGGAGTTTTCGTTCGCTGCAAAACCTCTGGGAGGATGTAGTGCTCCACTTACATGAATCGGAAAGTCAAATTAAAAATATTTTATTAACCTTATTATGAAGCTTGAATTTCTTCCTTGAAGGTATTATGAAGGTCGCAACCCTTTCTATGCATCACTACCCAACGTGTCTCTTCCCATAACTGAGGAAGGCCTGGAGCATACTACGCCACGCTGTTCCACTGCATGTTTAAGCGGTAATAGCCCAATGGGTAGTGTGTCGGTCTTACGATCGAGAGGTCCTGGGTGAGCCCAGGACCCTCACTCCCCCATTGCACTATTGACGTGAACCCTCTCCTAACTAAACTAAGCCTTTGAGCTTACCTGGAGGGGTTAATAAAATTACTAGTATGTATTGACATGCTAGTAGTTAAAAAGGTGAAGGTGGTAGAACCTTTTACTGTTCGGAAGCACCACCGCCACCCATATTTCTGCCTTATAACAGCAGTAGTTTTGCTGCTGTGTTGTGGATTGAAGGATGTGGTCAGAGATACCTATACATAACCAAGGCGTTCCGACTTAATCCTCAGGGGTAGCAATGCATATGGTCGACCTAAGAAAGAACTTTGATCCTGTCTTGGGTCGATTACAGATGTCCATGAGCGGCAGTACCACTTACCATTAGGTGGACTGCATGCTCGTTTGCTACCCTAGACTTAAAAAAAATGTTGTTGGCGGTCTACTAGTTAGTTACCAACCAGTTTTTGAGATATTTGCAAACCACCAAAATCTCTCAGGACTCAGAGAAGGTTTAACTATTTGCATATATCCATAATAAACGGAACCGGAGGTTCACTTGTCCAAAGAAAGTACTTCGACCATGTCTTGGTTGATTACAGATGTCCATGGCAGTGGTCATTTATCTGATAATGGATTGAATGCTTTTCCTACTTCAATGTTATAAAAATGTCATTGAATAGAAGATGATTGTTCTCGCATTCCGGTATACCTTGAAGGATTTATAAGTAAATTTTCGCGGTAAAATTGACAAGAGATAGAGCTATGGGAGGACGAAGAAGAATGGGAGGAAGATAGAAATGACAGATTATATTGTTTGAACTACAAACAAAAAAATCCTATTTTTAACGTGACGCAACACATTAACTCATGTTTCTTAATATGTACAATTGTGCATACAGTCGTATTTTAATAACCCTGCGTATTCATAATGCGTCATAATTAACTCTGAAATACTGTAGAGCATAACTCACGAGTGTTCGAGTACTAAGTGGCAACAACAATGAAACTTGACGTATGAAATAACTCTACTCCAAGTAAATAATACTACTCGTATGAGTAGAGTGGGAGTATTGTGAATGCTTTAATTACATAACATATGTTTTAAAGGCCTGACTGGTTTGCCGAATTCTTTCAGTTAAAACCGCGTTCCTATTCAGTGCAACCGTGAGAGATATGTAGAATGGATAAATTAGCTTTTGATGCTTCATATTATTAAGGGATTGTACATACTTTTATGCAATGAATCTCAAATTAAAATTTGTATAAAATAAATAAAACAAAGGCCAACGTGCATCATAATACTTTTTAGAATACTAACAGAGAATTCTACTTCAATATAAATTAAATAAAAAAATAGCTCGCAACATTCTCTGTACAACGCAAAAAACTTAAAGTCAACACAGACTCATACTCAAAAATAGATAAAAATACATACTCGTACGTGTTTAAAAATCTGCAAATTAGTTCCATAAAGTGATACGATATGAGAGCAACTTAGAGGCAGCTGCCAGTTGCGATATTTGTCGGTGCATTAGCGGAATTAGCAATCTCACATCCGCTGAGCTAATATTTCTGATGCTCGGCCGCGAGAATTAATCAGTTTGCACAACCAGTTGCCAGCTTGATTAACTAAAATTCGGTAATCCAAATAAACATAAATGTATAATGGCATGAGATATCCAAACGATCTTATTTGTTAAATAAGTTGGTTACTACTCATCAATTGCTTAATTTCGTCATCCGTTTATTATTAGTATAGTATTAGTAGTATAGTATTAATATTAAAACTATCATCTATCCATTTGTTTAGTTTATTACATTTATTGCAGCATTTAAAAAAAAAAAATTGAACAGATAATCAATCCGCAGTTAATAAATGTTTGTCTCATAAGTTAACTCGGCTGAAATGAATTAAGAATTCTTCTCTCATGTCACCAATAGAGACATCATTACAACAACAGCAGACTCATATTTTCCGTATCAGTCTGTGGTCATGCGAATAAATAAGTCTCCTTAAGTCATTTCTGTCAAATTAAAATAGTATTTTATTTTTTCACACGAAATTAATCCTCCATATTATAAAGGTGTATCCATATCTGTAGGTACCGTGAGACCGGTCTAAGTTACTAATTACGTCTGCGTAGTTATGATCAGTTAGAAATCACAACTTTTTCAAATATTAAATCTGTTCACTAGTACCATCACCACATACCATCGTCGTTGAATAACTGATCTTCAAAAATCATTTACAAAGTTATAGTGCAACTTAGTTCCTAAAGCGGTGTTTGCTTGGCGGTGCATTAGCAGAATTAACAATCTCACATCCACTCAGCTAATCTTTCTAGTGTCCGTCTGCCGCGAGAATTAATCAGTTTGCACAGCCGAATTCCCGCCAAATGAACTTACATTCTACAGCTTTTCTGACGTTGAATCGTTTCCACACAAACAAACTGAAACCGGCCCCTTGAATTTATACCAGTAAGGTTAAATTCAGAAGTAAGTATGTTAAAATACGGCACTAAAATATGAGATTATGGTTGTAGGTAGTAGAAAACACATCCTTTAAATTACCTTTAAATAGCACCGTCCTCAGTACACTATGAAAAAAGTTTTTTCATAGTGTAAGTGTAAAATACTATATTACCTGTAAAATATATGTATATTGTATAAAATATATTATCTGTGAAAGATACCGACCGAATCATTACACGTACACGATAATATAATAATCTAAAGAAAATGTATAATATATACTGGAAATAATACTTAATATGCAAAACAATAAGTATCCAAACTACAACGCGCACGCGATTTTTCGGAATCTCTAGTGGTATTTGGTTAACCAAAGTAGGAATTACGTAATTTGCAAAGCATAAGTAGAACTTTGCTAACTTCACGGAATTATGCCTGCAATAGCTAACACGGCTTTAAATAGGCACTGCAACAAATATTTTTTTGTAACTTTCTTAGCAATTGGCTGTGGTCTTAAGTGTTTCCGCGAAGTCAAGGTACCTAAAATCTAATTTGTCGACTATGTATCGTTACTCCTGAGGGCTAAGCTGGAATGCCTCGGCTAAGTGTCTCCGTTACAACCTTTAAACAAGAACACAGCAGCTGCACTGCTGTTTTAGGACAGAAAAAGCTAGTAGCAGCAATGCATCTGGCATCGAAATACCACCATTTTTCAACATAACAAAAATCCTTACACATTTTTCGAAACAACCTACCCTGTAAAGTAATATAAGCTTGACGGGAGTTAACAGGCGTTTTTAACAATTATGATAATGAAGCTTAATCCCACGCGTAAACAAAGTTATTGATCATGACGTAAACGAGGCCCGGCATGATCTGATATCGGAGGACGACACACAGCGGCAACTAAATCATGAACTCATTTGTTCCCATTCAGTTAACGAACAGCGTTCAGTTGTTCTCGTCCGATGGATTAAAACGGCTCATCGGCTTAATATCAACTGTTAATAAACATCTAAACTGAATTTTGTAAGGTGATCTTGGCCCCGTTTCTCGATGTTTCCGCACACAGTAATAACAGTATTTGCGTGAATAGAGCGACAGTTAAAACCAGCTTTTGCCCGCGGCTTTGCCGGCGTGGAATTCGGTATGTCACATAGAGTTTAGTGACAGATCATTTTAAATAAATAATAACAATATACATGCGACATTTTCGGATTGTTTTAGATCCGCGCGGAACAACCATTTATATGTCCGTAAATATTTCGTCGCTGTA
>DWNJ01000876.1:0-13492 GCA_018250275.1 Udranomia eurus
GTTCGTGCTGCGCGGGCAGAGCGAGAAGCCGCTGCGCGTGTGCCTGCAGTGCTACGACGAGCTCACGCGCGAGCGCGCCCGCCCGCACCAGCTCGCGCCCAACCAGCTCGCGCCGCCCAACCAGCCGCCGCCCGTGCCAGGTACTGCCCTAGAGACCCTCTAACTGTACGAGTGGCCACATGGCTCTTTGCCTCGGCTCGCGCCGCCAAACCAACCGCCGCCCGTGCCAGGTACTGCCCGCTAACTGTACACGTGGATAGGGCCCCGGTTTGTGTAGTACAGGCGACATGCACAAGGTTGAGGCGTGGCTTGTTTAATACGGGCGATGTGCCCGCGATAGGGTCCTGGTTGGCTGAACAGGAAATCGCTTTGAGGTGATGTTCGCCGATTAGACATAGCATCAAAACTAAACAGCATCCAAGTTTATAAGAACCCCGGGAAGAGTACTTACTTCAATTCGAGCTTTCCTTAGTTTGAGGATAGCTTTCCCCAAAAACCTCTAGTAACTTATAGTTATTTGATATCATAACGTGGTCCCCAGTGAAAGCCGCTGTGGACACGGCGGGCTCGGGCGGCGACTCGTCGGCCGACGACGACAGCGACGACGACGACGAACGCGTCACCGTCGAGGAGAAACACGACGAGGTATGTACGATGATATATTGCAATCGCACAACTACTCGTATATCTTAGATACAATGTCGAATAAAAAAAAATATCGGAAGCTCAAATCGACACCTACAAACCAATTCACGTTCAAGAACATCTTAATAAAAATCGACACAACCAATTGACGCTCAAAAATGTCTTTATCGAAATCTACACTTCCAAATCAATTAACCAATTGACGCTCAGAAATGTCTTAATTGAAATCTACACCTCCAAATCAATTAACCAATTGACGCTCACAAATGTCTTCACAAATAAAAAAACTACTTTGAAAATGTTTTTTTTTATTATACAGTGAACTGTGCAAATTTTTGTATGTAAATGTATAACTTGTTTCAGCAAAACTTTGTTTTTATTAATGTAATTAAGCTTTCCGGCGCCCCTTGATTGTTGATTATAAAATGAAAACGAAATTATAAACTATTATTTCAATGTATTTCATTTATCATTTTCAACTGGTTAGTCTCTCAAGTTATACAATTATATCTCATATTTAATTAGGAGATATCAATTCTAACTGCCAGTGTGAAGTTTCATACAATGGCTGTGCTATATATAATTATTAGGAGAATCGTTCTAGCGCATTCTTGTTCAAAAAGAAAAAAAAAGTTGAAGTTATAACGAAATTGTTTATTTCTAGGGCTTTACAAGTTATAACGGTGTCAAAAATGGATTTGGAAATAAAGTCACAACTGTATAGTACAAGTTGAGATTGTGTAAGTCAAGTGCAGGGATCAACGCATATAATCATGCTTCGTTATATTTTTGGTGGTTTGATTTTACCCCGTGTGGAGTTTATTTGATAATGATGTTATATGTATAGATCTAGTAAATATGTTGTAACTTGAAATGTGAATACACAGAAATGCATATTATGTGCATTTAACATTGAAACTGCACAGCATTTTGCAAACATACATGAGAACGATGAAGGAAAAAACGAATTGTATCTTTTCATGCAGGCATTTCACTCTGTCTGCTGTCTTGATCACTTTAGTAGTGACAAGACTAAGAAACACCAGCATATATAGGCATGTTCTTTTACTATGCCCTTTTAATTATCATTATAAAATTATGTATCATTAAATATATGTATCATTAAATAAAACTAATTTTAAACAATCGGTGGGGTTACATTCTAAAAATATGTGCCAATATAAATAACATGTTTATTATCTATATATTATATAACATCATTAAATGACATACTATTATATTCAGTTTGACTTTTAGTGTGTTATGAGGTTCTTTACCCATCCAAAATCCATACCATTACATGCCCCATAGTGAGTTGTGATATTATACCATTATTGTACATTCATCTTTATAGTTTAGTTATGGTCCGATGCAATTTAGCATAATTGTTAGACAAGATTTGCCTTTTTGCGCTAATATCAACATACTTTGTTGTGCTGTTTTGTTTTACTTACTGTTTTGTGCATCGTTTTATACACCATTATTTATTGTATATTTTAAGACATTTACTATTTGTACAAATTTATATAATATTTAGTTGTGCTTTAAATAGATTTGGACAAATTTAAAACACAACTAAATGTAGGGAATGTTACTGTTATGGCTGGCTTCCATGTCTCAGATCTCTACAGACGAGCGCCAATGAGGACAGACATCACATATTCCAATTCAGAAGCTTTTTTTTATAATTATACGGTTGTAAATGAGCATGCAGTCCACTTGGTGGTAAGTGTTTACTGCCACCCATGGACATCTGTGATTAATCCAAGACAGGATCGTAGGGCGACCACAAATGTGCTACCTCTGAGGACTAAGTTGGAACGCCTAGGTTAAGTGTGTCTCTCTTACCACCCCCTTCAAAGCAGAACACAACAACAAAAACATCACTGTGTAAAGAAACCAGTGTGGCTCTGGTGCATCCGGAGTACAATTACCAAATGACAAATTGTATATATTGCGAGAAAAATCATATATGTAATATATTGACTGTATCCAGTTGATTGATCAACTAATTTCAATTTGCAGCCAAAGTTCTACGGTGACGGCGAAAAGACTGAAGAGACCAACAATCATTCGTCCAAGGATTCTGCCAAGTGAAACTACCCAGAGACCACACTGTCCAATTACAGGATATAATATATAAGTTTACATAAATTATTACACTGAAGTGTTACCACACCCACAAGATTGACAGACGACAGCTGGTCAAAGTTTAATGGATGGATAATTGATTTTTATAATAATTTATAATATTTCATTGGAGGTTGGTATGATTGTTGTTGATACGGTAAATCTGTTTGTCATAGGTTTTGGATTAGTTTTTAACAGTATGACATGATTTTGTCGAGCAGATTCCACATAAACCCAAGCTGAATATATAATATATATATATATGATATAATTGGCATTTTGGTACGAGAACTATAAGAAAATAATCTAATTGGTAAATAAAAACCATGATGATGATACGACCAATTAGATTTTCAAATTTTTTTGTTCTTGTGTCATTGCTCTGCCGGCTTTACAGCATAGTACCTATGTAAGTATAAAAGAATTGATATACATACAGCAGTGTGTCTGAATAAATAGGTATGATAGCATGAAAGTATGAAAGCCGTATTTGAATTTAAAATATTTCTATTTTTTTACTCTTATACATATTTGATATATGTATATTTAGATCTGTGTGACGAATAGGTCAGCTAATTTAAGTTGACACAGTAACATTCGTGTTCCAAGACATATCTAACGCTTACATAGATTCAAAGTCTGTCATATGGGTGTGGTACCCTTATTCAAGCTGTGTGAACAGCATAAGGGCATTTAACCATCAATACACAACATGCACGGCGAGAAGAATTGTATAGGCCATATTTCACCATGATGGCCTTCTAAATTTATACATTACAACTAGGTAGATTTTGCTAGGTATTTTTTAACTTTTCAAAGATTTTTTAAACATTGTTACAATGTTCAATCTACTCATCGAAGTCACGGGCGGACTTTTAGTTACATTTGTATGTTCTAAGTATATCGGAAACGTTTCGTTTTGAAAACAGCTTTAAAATCGCTCAAATGTAATCTAGAAACATAGATATATAATAAATATCTAGATTCCACGCATGTGTTGTTTGTTAAACGGACGTTTTGTTTTTGTTTTTTAGTCATTAAATTTAAGGAAAGCTGTGGCCTACTGTTTTGTTATGGCGTATACATAGAAGAACCAACAAGCCAAATGAGGGCAAGAAAGTAGTCTGCAGCCGGGTGGCTCCACATACTAAGATAATATAAATAAGAATGTTACAGATTTTCACATACAGAAAGGTACTATGTACACGCAAGCGTTGGCCACACTTTTTGCCTCAAATACCTCCAAATATAGCCGAAAGATAATTGCAATAAAAATGTGTTTTTTTGATATGGCACATAGATTTCTTGCTTTCCTGAGAGTATCTAGATATAATAGTATATATCTATGTTAAAAAAGGTAACGTTTTTGATGTAATTGCTAATATTTATTTAATACACAATTAGACTATCATGGTTCTAACATGTTTTAACATTGTCGATTAGGCTTAATCTACATTTTAAAACGATACATATTTAATATTTAACTTGAGTTAGCGTATATTATTATAAACTTTATTGTAGTTTATATTTTGCTATAATTATTGTTGAATATATTACTGATTGGTTTTGCAAGTTATGGATATGTCAATTATTGTACTCTGGATTCATCTGCAATTTAAAGATAATATCTGAGAAGAAGGGAATAAATGGGCTAGCTCAGTACAGTACTATACCATAATACACATAGAGATGCTTGATTTTATGTCTGAATAACCCTTGAACTATACGTGATTGTTATGTATCCTTATAATTGCACTTAAAGATCTTACTCATTTGTTATTTATCGCACTAGACGATAGGGGGGGACACTGAACGAAAATAAATACTTTTTTTTCTGGTAGTGTTCAATATACAATTTACGATAATCTTTCATGTTTATAATATTTAAATCTTATGATATATAAAACGTTTTATCCTCCTTATCACGCGACCGCAAACGGCGCATGACATAACGCGTAGGGCCTATAATTTGACATTTGTTGTTTCATACATTGAATAGCGTCCGATGTTAGTGTTTAGAGGAGCGTTACGTCAAATCGACGCCATGACAGATATTAGCATTTTAGGGAGAAATATTGTACATGAAATTTATTTTTAGATTTTAAATTATTGTATGTCTGATATTTTTTTTATTTCATTATTCTACAAACCCATTGTGGAAGAGACGTCGGTCGCCGTGACTCGTATTATCTCCTCAAATATTACTGTACCGTGGCATGGCAAAATAAGAAAGATGCATGAACCTCTAAGTTTTTGCTGTACGTCTTCCTCGCCCGACGTCTCTTCTGTCTGGATTCTGGAGACTGCAGACGAATCCGTAGTACATATAGAAAAAATTGAAAATAAAAACTATGTATGAAATATATAGTGATGTAACAGAATTTGTAATGTGAACCAATCGTGTAACATTGTATGTATATTAGGATTCTAGATATAAGAGGTGCATTGATACATATACTTATTTCAATTCAAAAAACGTTAATATTAAGTTATATTACTTCACATAAGTTTGTTTGAGAAGTTCGTTGGACTCGATGGATTTATTTATAATGGATTATTATATAAAGTAACAATAAGCCGAACTGTTAACATTACATAAGTACTGTTTCTGTTAATATCAAAAATAGATAAGCGAAATATTAAGATATTGTTTAATTTCGGTTGACAAATATACAATATTATTTTTTAATGGTTTATTTTATTTTCTACTCATGGATGGTGGACATTTTCCTTTGTTTTACAATTTAGAGTAACGTCACTAAGGTATATACATGAATTAAGATTTGAAAGTTTCTTAATAAAATCTAAGAAAACAAATTATTCATTCGCTCAAAGGATTTCCAATTTGAAACCCCGACCTCACCTAGGCAAAAATGTACACTTGTGCAAATTCGTCCCCCTGAACAAATAGCGAGTTCGTTTAAACAACTCCACTGAAGTTCATAACCCTGAAACTGAAGGGGCCCTTGACACCCGAATTCCCCACGCCCGCACCTGTTAGTGTTGGAAACTAGGAATGGATAGATCTTCCGGTTTAAAAATCCACTAAACAAAAATATTTTAATGTGTGAAAGCGTATAACTACAACTACTAGTATGTGTAGGCTATTTCTTTAAACTCCGACTCGTCCCTGCACTCATTGGTCAATTAATAGGACGAGCTGTTATGTTCAGAAATCTATATAGCGAACGCATGCATTGTATGACTTGTCAACTTACTTATGCATTGGTTGGTCAACAAAACTGCCTATTTGCGTAATTTGTACTTTTCATCGAAATATTGGTTTATAAAATGTTGCATGTGTGAGTAAAGAATTTGGAGGGGCGTGCATTTTAAAACCGATCTCCGACCGACCGACCGAACAATTTTAATTAGTTTGCTAATAAATAAAACTCATTCAATATTCATCGTAATTTATTTAGAAAGATATAGGACATACGTATCTAATTAAATATAATATGAAGGATACAAAGTCAAATACACTGTACCGTTTAGACAGACTATACATACAAAACACCGAAATCGAATACTTTTATGATTGCTATGACGTAGGATATTGTTATATGTGCAGAATTTTGTATTTGGTGTATAAACGAAATTATATGTATAGTTATACATTTACCCACGTTGACTAGAATAAATAGTTACAATCGAAAATCTGAGACTGGGGCAACTTTGAAGCCATGCTTCGATGTTTGCTTAGAATTTGACAAATGGAATTTTGGATTATAGCGGATTTATTTTATACCCCTCATATATAATAAACAAAATAAGATCTCTACCCTTACTTAGCAGTCAAATTTTTGCTTAATACGTATTTATTAGTTATACACTACGACAAAGCGGCTGAAAATATAATGCTTTAAAATAGGATATATGTAAATTGTATTCAAACTAGAATATTATAGGAAAATACAAAATCATTGCGATTTCATGACTTAAATAGTTGCGTAAAATTAAGTACATTGCACATGAGTGCATTGTAAAGAGCTTTAATTAATAAACCAATCCGTACAGGAGATATTTGGTTGCTGCTTCCTTAATTATAGAATAAGACATGACCGTCAAAAGGTCGCTATATATTAAACAGAATACATTTAACAAAATAAATACATTTATTCATCAGTAGACATACAATACTACTTCTACGCAGTATTAGCTGCGAGCTCAAACCACTGCCTTAACGCGTCTCCTAGAACAGTGGGCAAAGCTGATATGTCTCTCAAGATGAGGTAGAACGGAAATGGGAATGTATCTAAATATGGTATAAATCCTGAGAGCGTGTTGGTGTCAGGGTCCAGCAAAGGCCTTCGGATGTCCATTATAGAATCCTGTGAAAAAAATGGCTTATTTTAAACAACATTCATGAACATAAAGTATTCATATATGTGAACACAAGCTGCAATAATAAATCTTACTTGATTTGATTTCACTAATTTAAAACATAAATCATTAGCTTTGCCACTCTGCTATAATTCCACATTTTATGATTTTTTATTAAACATAATATTCTTTACTATTCCATAGCAAACAAGTTATTAAGAGTTAATCAATAAATTATTTCACGGATTTCTTTTTAGAAATTACGTATCCCATCTATCGCACATATCCACTAAAGATAAAACTAATGATGCAATTCATTCTAACACTCATCTTTCAATTTATTCGAGATTTATAGATCATTTTGAACTAACCAGACGAAACCAATAAAAACAACTCACCTTATTATTAGGGTTGTCGATTATGACATAGACTAGAAATATTCCCTGCTGCCTCGCCCTCCGCACAGCTTGCAACACCTTCGTCTCACCCTCGGAGAAGATCCCCCGACCGTCGCTCACTACTACCAACAATTTCGCATTTATCGCATCGCTCCTCACAGCTTGTTGCTCGAACAAGACCGTACAGAAGTCGAGTAGTTGGGCTATTTTGGTCTTCGTTTGTTCGAACCGTAATTCTTCTAGAATCTTCGCGCCCGAATGTTCGGTGAATTGTTCGGTGAACGGATGGAGCAGGCTGGGTTTTTCGCCGAAGCTCAGCACGGCTAGGTCGCCTGACTCGAGGAGATTGAGCGCCTGGGGACAAGTGAAATGAGATTATGCTACAAAATAACAAACGTCGTTAAGTTTGAACTACATGTATGATAAACTTCAAGAACAGGAAAAATAAATAAGAATTCCCCACGCCACATCTATCACGGTAGGTAGAGCGCTGTCAAATTAAAACAAGAAAAAAATACAACCACAAACCTGCGACACTAGCGCCAGACTCTCGAATGCGAGCTCCTTACTCCTATTATCCGCCATCGAGCTGGAGTCGTCCACCGCGATGGCGATCTTGTACTCGCGCCTGGCGGGCTTGGTGCGGCGCAGCCAGATGCGGTCCTTGCGGAAGTGGGACGCGATGTACGGGATCACGCGCCGCATGTTGATCGCGCGCCCCGTGCGGAAGTCGCCTGCGGATTGTATACGCAGTGAGAACGGGAATGATTGTACATATGTCATAGTACACTAAGAAGAAGAATTATTGATTTCAGGCGTATAATAGTAGAATGTTGTCTGTGATCCGAACTTGTGCTGGGGATGGAGTCCTAACGACAATGTTTGATTTTTTACACCCCGTCAGTAAGAAAGACATCTTGAGGTAATTTTAACCAAACTGGTGGGAAGAACATAGCTGCATTCACAAAGGAGCAGTGTGATAACGGATTAACTGGACCGCACGCACATTAACTACACCCTAAGAGATACATACATTACACAAAATGAAACTAATTAACCATTAATCGTCTCTAAATCCGACTATAATGTAAGAAAAAAAGAACAAAGTATCTCATTCACCGGCCCGCCGCGATCGTCCCGTGGGCTCGAGCACGAGGCGCAGGCGCTCGCACAGCGCACGCGCGTCCGCCGCGGCGCAACGCCACGCCTCGCGCCACGCCCCCGCCGCGGCCACGCCCCCCGCCCCGCCCCCGCCGCGCTCCTGCAGCTGTCCGCGCGTGCGCACGTACTCCTCCAGGGTCATGGCGTCTGCGGGGTCGTCGCGATGCTGGGCCTCGTCCAACCTGGACAATGAGTGTGAAATACCCATATAATGATATATAATACCGGTCAACACTATTCTTGATTCCTTATTTTTTTCCGTTATTGGGTATGTCATGACTATCAAGAGCAAAACAATTCTGGCAGATTGTTAATATATAATTTTTTGAAATATACAGTTTTTCTTATAAGTAACCTAGCGAAGAGGTAGGCAGACCACCCAATGTTAAGTGGCTAGTAACATTTGCAACATAATTAAGACCTACATAAATAATTTAAGACATATAATATCAGTATCCGTATAACACATAATCATAATACCATCTTCCTCTGTAGTCAAATACCACTTATAGTTTTAAATTCGTAAAATACAGATGGAAATACCGTGTATGATAAGTGGTATCCCGTCCCCTGGGCACAGATTCAGTGAGGACATTGTCCCCGTCTATCTCCATGGCGGTCTCCCCCGTGGGATCGTCGCCTCCCTCGTTCTTGGCTCCAATTTTCTCTTGATCTTTATTTTTGCCATCTTTCACCTTTTCTGGCTTCAGCTCTTCCGATTTGTCCACCTGAAAAGCAAAAAAAATTAATATCGTTTCGACGAAAATACATTGTATATTTCATATATTTATATTTATGTAATATCATTTACAATTGATCTTTTAACATTTTTGAATTGTGAAAGAAAGAACAGTCAGACTTTTAATAAAGTTAAGACAGATCACATCATATAAACGTCAAAATGAAGAATAATAAAAATAATAATAAAAAAGGAAATTACTTAGTTATATACATATGAATGTATGAAAAAACATAAGCGTGTAAAACCCCTTAATATAGACCTGAATATCTTCTTCAACACCTTCCATGGGAACTTCTTCATCTTCTTTTAAGTTCTCAGCTTCCTCGTCGTCGTGCTGCAGAGTCGGCTGCTCGTCCGCCTGTTCCTTGGTCGCTGCGTCTATAGCCTGAAATAATTGTTATATTAATACGTTTAAACAGCCACAAGATTTTTAGTACGTACTAGCTGACCCGGCGCACTTCGTGCGGTACGAAGCAGAATAATTTCTATTAACATTTTTATCGAACAAAGAACGTAATGTTTTAATTGACATAACTTTTTTTGATCCGATTTTTATAAAACCCTCAATGTTAAGTGAAGCTTACCACAATACGTCAGTGCAAACCGCATTCAAATCGGATCAGCCGTTTCTGAGATTAGCCTGCACAAATGCACAGATAAACTGACAAACCGACAAACAGTTTGTCTGTTTGTCGGTTCTATTCTATAATAAAGACTCAAATAAATAATGTAGTTGTCAGGATCATTACCCAATACTCCACCACCCGGATACCCCACGATACATGACGTCGACTGCTCGTGTTTAACAATTTCATAATTTTATATGTTTTGTTAATTATGATGTCAATATTGTATTATACGTATTTTGTTTGTCTATGGGCTTTAGTTGCTTGAAATACAATAATGTCCCGCAAAGGCGCGTCCGCGCACTCTGTTCGCTTTCTATATCAAGCCTCTTACATGAGAACGAGTGGCTTATGACCGCTTAATTCAACCTTGGAACCTACATGTACTACTTAGCTACGTTACCTGCGCATCATCCTTCTTCGCTTGCTTGACATGTTGGTACGCGTCGGCCTCCTGCTCCTCTTGTTCATCCCCTTCGCCCCCCTCCTCGCGCCCTTCCTCCTCAACGTTCAGCATCTGCGCTTGCTTGCGTTTCTTCTCGTTGACGTCGCCTGAAATATATTGCTTTTAATAAACTTGTAGTTCTTACAGAGGTATTACTGATTTCTGAAGATTGATTTCAGATATCGGTTTTAATATTTTTGAGTATTTTTTATTCAGTCTGTTTTTGTTTCGATTTTCAATATTCACTGAGGGATTTTTCAGCAACGCCTTAGAAATTGATGACTACCACTATCATTACTGATAGTGAATGATAGTGGTAGTCATTAAACAGTTTTTTATAACTTATTTTGAATCATCAGACATTTTCGGTTATCCGAATATACATTAATTTTAAACCCAAACTAGAGAGATTTTCATTTCATCTTTATAATTTTTTTCCCATTTTGTTTTCTTTTTATGTATTTAACGCTGTACTTTGTGTTCGCGAATAAATTATATTCTACTCTATTCTATTATAATCCATTTCACTCCACTCCACTGCACTCCACCCCACTCCGTTACATTCTAGTGTACCCTACAGAACATACCCAAGGTCCTCTCCTGGTCAGTCTTGCCGGGTTTGTTCTGGTGCCGCTTGTGCGCGTCCTGGCCGCTGTCCGCCCGCGCCGCCTGCTTCTCGCCCCGGTGTCCCCTCTCGCTCTTGTCCAGCTCCGAGCGACCCATCGACTGCTTGTCCTCGCCCACCTGCTCTTGCGCTTGCTCCTGCACATGACATAAATTCTTTTAATACGGCTTTTCTATAAAATTTGAACAATATAATTCTCTTTGAACGATATGATTAGAATGACGGTTTTCGTGATCGATATATTTTGGAAATAAAATTTTTACACATATTTCTAAATTATATCCTATGTGCTATTCTGATGTATATGCTGTATTAGTAGTTTTGCGTTAAAGTTGCGTTAAATTGTAACAAAAATCGGCCACAAATGCGTTGCTATCCCTAAGGACCAAGTTGGAACGCCCTCGGTTTAAGTATGTCTCCCTGACCACACCGCAAGAATATTGCTGTTATAAGGCAAAAATACGTGTGGCGGTGGTGCCTCCGGAGTCGAACCGTAAAACGTTCTACCAACTTAAAAAATAATGTTATAATTATATAACTATAACTTACGTAAGGCGCGGTTTCCTCATCCTTAGCCTGTTCTTCGTTAGTGTCCACGTTATCATTGGTACCTCTCTCCATATCAGCATTCTCCGCCCTCTCGCCCGCAGAAGGATCGTCGCTGGAAGGATTCGCTTGAGGATTCGCCTCTTGACTCTTCTCTTCTACCTTGTCCTCTTCTTTCACATCCTCTGGATTCTTGGGCAAGTCTTCCTCTTGTGTCTGTTCTTCTTCATTCTGATCCTCTAACTCTGCCGTAAGATCGATTTTGTCTGCCTTGGACGGATCTTCGGAATCGTCTTGGGCGTTGTCTGCTTCGGGTGGTTTATCATCCTCTTGTTTCTCATCTTCTTTACCCTTCTGTTCTTTAGGATCAGACTCAGCGCTATCCTGTAATGAATTAATATTTAATTTTGGTTTAGACTGAAAGCATTGGTACCTTCACGCATAATTAAGGTCTAAAATCATTTTGACAATAATCACAACGGCGATAAGTGCACATACATCGCACAAAGCCAGTTCAGACAAGTCTCAGTTATCATAGTAAAATGTTCAATCTAATTCTTCTCTCATACAATCGGTCACCGACTGCAAGCTACAAGCAGGCGGTGTCTTCGCGCATAATTCAGGTCTCACATTATGACATAACGGTTCAAATTCAAATTCAAAAACTTGTTTATTTCTTCACACACAACGTTACAACGATTACAACGATTCATCCGTGATCTTTCATACAATGTATCGATTATATGAAAGAAGGTTACGCTGACTACAAGTGGCCGTAATTTACGTAACAAAACTTCAATAGAATCGAAGCGATTTTATTACTAAAGAGGATGTCTGTATTCATGCGACTCGTTCACAGCACAAGAAACGATTCTATTTAGGTAAACTCGAAGTATCGTCAAAGCGTATTCACGTAAACAGATCGAACTTCGATTATTGGCGTCGACGATTATCGTCAATTTTGAAAAGCGATTGAAAAAGAGTTAGGTTTGTCGAACGGATTTGAACGTACACTACTACGTACATACTGTCGCTGACATGCAGTTAGTTTAGGGATCCGATTGAGTAAACATTTGATCGAAGTAGTAACGTTTGATAGAAGGGAATACAGAGTTGTCGATAGGACGATTTCTAAACTTTGACGACATTTCAACTTTTTCATATTACGAGAATTGGGGCAAAGGGCAACTACACTAACGCGATCATTCAGACAAGTCTATACTTAACTCACGAATATCTAACATATAATAAATCTGTAAGTGATCGCTGTCTGTACATGGAAGATACCTAAGAGAAGGTTTTCTCTTCCGTTTTAGTTTTAGTTCTCTATTAGAGACTAAACCCAAAAAAAATATTTAGATTTTTTGTCTGTTGCCTGTGCGTTTGTGCACGCTAATCTCAGAAACGGCTGATCCGATTTGAATGAATTCACTGATGTATTGGAGAAGCTTCACTTAACATTTAGTGTTTGTTTAATAAAAAACGGTTCTTAAATAAAAAAGATGTGGGACGGAGAGACGGTACGAACTTCGCCGGGCCAGCCAGTGTTCAATATAACCCTACTTTCGTCGACTCACCTGTTCTCCAGTACTTTCTGTTCCGTCTTCCTCATCACTGGACAATTCAATACCGTTTGTGTCGTCTTTCTTTTCCTCCTTTTTGGACTCCTCATGCTCCTCGGGGAGAGGAACCTTAGATACATCTATTTCGAAGGGATTCTCAGTTTCTGTTTCTCCTTCATCCTGTAAATGATAAAAGAAGAATCGTCAAAGGTGTAGTAAATCGTGGAGAATATAAAACCTTAAGATAAACATTTCGTGATTCGTCTTCAAGGCACTATTTTATTTAGAA
>DWNJ01000877.1:0-13492 GCA_018250275.1 Udranomia eurus
CTCAAGGTCCAATGCGGGTTTATGTAGGTAACAAGGTATTACGGGCCCGGTTCAGTCTTGAATGCCGCGACATTTAGAACAACATATGGTGGGCCGGCATTTTGGAAAGGTTTCCAATATTATCATAAAGGAAAAGGTACGAATTTGCTCGACTACGTGCAGATGGAATGGAAAACTCTGTTATAATAGTGGTAAAGGATTATCGAGCCACTTCTGTCTTGTTGCAATAATTTAGTTACTGGAACCTCTCTCCCCCTCCCCGCTGTTTACCAACTAACGAATATAAGCGCATATCTGTCATAGGCTACGTTTCTGTTTGCTATCAATCTACTCGTATCTATGATCAAAAAAGCATTTTATAATTGAAGACACTCAAGGTTGAATAAATGGAAATGATAAGTCTAGTTAAATTATATTTGGAACCTGTCCCAGATCATGGATGCTTTGGTAAATTGTAAATAAAGGGAAGACCCAGAATACATCTAATCTAATAATTAAAATTCCAACCGAACCGAGAGTCGTACGGAAATCCCTCCCCTGAAAACACACTTGACACATTTATTTACTAATTGTGCTACACCAGTCGTCACTCTATCGCAAAATCTATCTATTCTATCGCAAAAAATGTCTGTCGAACTGTTATTTTCGGACGATCAATATCCTTTCAGCTAAAGAGCGCTTTCGAATCTCGAAGATTCTGCGGTTTTTTACATTTTTCCCACTCAGCCTCCAAATTACGTGGAAATGCTACAAAGGTAAAAGTGCATTCTAAATGCGAGCTTTTGTGCTTTCATATGCGTTTCTCAAAAATAATATTCTCCATTGTGAGCTTAATGCCGAAAGCTTTAAGCTAAATTGCTGTACAATTTTTAGTTTTATTGTAGTCTAATGAACTTGAGTTCCGTGAGTGGTTCAGTGGCTCACTATTTCCGCTTCGTATTTTGAGTTGCATAAATGTTAACTTACGTTCCATTATTTTTTAGAAAGATTCAAGTTATTAATTATATTTCAGAGTATACTGCTACATACTTTAGATGGTAGAACCTTCGTGGTTTCTGGAGGCATTACCATCATCTATCTCTGCCTTATAACAGCAGTTTGTGCTATTGTGTGTTACTATTAATTGCGTCGCAAGGAAGAGGCACTTAACGAAACGTACGAGCTTAGTCCTCAGCGGTAGACTCGTCTGATGTCGATCTCAGAAAGAAGTCCAATCCTTTCTAGGACCGGTTAAAACTGTTTATGGTGGATGGTGGCGGCCATTTTACCCTAGTACTAGTAACGTAAGACAGACTCTTTTTCTGCGTCAATATTAAAAAATATATGTTCAATTATATCTGTAATATATAAAAGAATGTATCTTCAATCCTAATTAATATCGATTGTTATATTTTAACCTAACAGATATTAGACCGTCTATTGTAGTAAGTAGCACGAGGATAGGCCCAAATATACCTATTAAATAGACCGTAATAATACGGACGAATGTATTCTTGGTCTCCATTTCATAATAATAGGTACAGAATTATTATTATTATTGCTTTTATTACAATAATACGTGATCTGGTGTGAAGTTGTACCAATTATACAGTAAGTACTCACTTGTTTCAGTCAAACAGATAAACGATAGATTAATAGAGACTGCGCTTTTTCTTTGAACGCACATGCCTCTATTCAATCAAACGCTTCAATTCGAACTTAACAGTAAGAATTTCTAAGTTAAATAATTAAAGTATTTATAGGTAAATAATCCATGGGTTATTTTATTTTAAGGTCGAAGATAAAAAATTATAAAACACTTGATCTGCCAAGGCTTACAGTTATTTCAGCCATATCTTAAGAGTTATTACTTTGTTTAATTTACAAAAATGTGTTTACAAAATCAAGAGTGTATGTGTTGTTGAAGTAGTTTCCTTTTTCCTTTCTGGGACAATGGAGCGTTGTTAGCCAGAGAAAGGCATACTGTGTATATATTTTAATTTAACATCTATGTATACTCCCATTCTTAAAACCGTGTATGAACGAACTTATCCGTTTATTATTATCAATAAGGCTTAACTTAATCCATCTTCCCTAGTATTCTTATATATCTATATCTTACTCGCATTCACTTACACACTTATCGCTAGTAGTAGGACACGTCTGTTATCGCAACCATATGTAGACAATCTTTCCAAGCACGTTTCATCTTAAGTACCTTTGTAATTGCTCTTAAAAGCTAACTTAAGAAGCTGTGCAGGTTCTCGTGTTACTAATTGTGACATTTTAATTTCATCTCCAATTAGTGATATGTCATTCGAAGTTATTGCATCACATTAGTTAGGTTTCTTGAGACCGTCAAAATGAGGAACGTCTCCCCATTCCCAGATTGTAGCAATTGTTATAAAACTATTTAGATCAGCTGCGACAGGATCTTTTGTTAGTCTAGTTTAATTTTGAGGATATCTGTAAGTCAGAGGCATGATCGAAGTTCTACCAAGGGTTGAGAACAGATGGCTATTCCTACACCGAGAACTAATTTGTTACACCTCGTTAAGTGTTCCTCCAGAACCACACACTTCAAACCAATAAACAGCATGCTGTAAATATTGCTTTTATACGGCAAAGATAGGCGTGACGGAGGTCGTGGTTGCTTTTCATCAGATGGATAGGTCTCATGCACTATTTCTACTTCATAGAATAAAATTGCGTATTACCGTATAAATACAAGAAATACTCCTATTCTAGTATAAGGCGGGTACAAACAGAAACAAATATCATTCATCACGAAACATTAATCATACATGTGACGTATCGTATGACGTCATTATGCCGTGAACTCCAAGAAACTTATTTAATTAAACCCCCCGCTTAGTTGTTACGGCTCAATGGTATTTTGTTAATTTTGCCGCAGTTGTTAATAATCACATATTTATTTTGTGTACGTACATATATTTATGCATACATTTCTAGTGACGCACGAAGTTAAGAAAGTAGGTCTTTCATTCGCCAGGTTTCTTAAGTCGTGAAATGGTTTCGTTTGAATTACAGATTGAAATAGGACTTTTATGATTCTACTTCGATGAAACACTCAATACATAAAAGCATAGCTTACGTAAACTGTTCAATAGGGTTATATTCCGAAAATATACGTCGTGACGAATATGCAGCATTTTTAAAACGCTTTTATTAGGTCGAGCTGTAACAAACTACGTAATAAAATCCAAGAAACTGAATTTCTCGTACTTCTAATTGTTGTATCATCATGAAACATGGCAATTACATATAGATTAGATGACAATACAATATTACGGTACCATCGAGCTGATCTGATGATGGAATTGGGAGGTGGCTGATGAACCATAGACAGCCTCCTAGTAAACATAAGCGTGTTTTTAGTTTTTTATACAATACATTTTTATTAATGACAAACTTTATCACGGGTTTGGATAGGAGAATCTAATAAAAGGGAGACTCGAAACCAAACGTCACAGCAACAGCATTCGTACACCTTACTGTCCAAAAGGTCGATAATTGTTAATTGTAAGTTTGA
This sequence comes from Udranomia eurus, assembly GCA_018250275.1. Classification (NCBI taxonomy): domain Eukaryota; kingdom Metazoa; phylum Arthropoda; class Insecta; order Lepidoptera; family Hesperiidae; genus Udranomia; species Udranomia eurus. Next base: position 3,533 of record DWNJ01000877.1, read on the forward strand.
GAGCCTGGACCAAAGGACCAGACATCATTTATAAAGGACAAAGACCCACTTACAAGGACAACAAATCGGTCAAGCGAATTCGGATTAGAACAGACTACTCAATAGATTCAGGTTTTTGAACAAGGGATAAAGATTCTAGATTGGAATTGGAATCAATTTAAATAAAATGCTTGAATATAAAAAGGTAGTAGTGAATTCAGAGTATTATAAATTCAAATGTCTGTTAGGATTAGAAGCACTTAGTTCGATAATCTCTGAACGGATCTATATTGGTTATGAATTTATTATGCTTCTAGCTTTATATTAACTAATTTTTAGGATATAATTAGATTGAAAATTTCGAGTAACTGTATGGGTTTGACTATATGTGGACTTTTCATACGCGTTTCTGAGTGTTAAACAATCGGTCCCGATTGTTATCAACAGATAGCAGCCGTTAAACCTCGTCGAAGTTCATTCAAACGCCCAAAGTTTGAAAACATCCGGCAATCTGGTTGGCCATTGACCAGACCAGTACTTCTCGCACCGCACATTGGAGTAACGTGGCGGAGTGTGCTCCAGGCCTTCTCCAGTTGTGGAAAGAGACCCTCATCCAGCAATGGGTCACAAAAATTGTTGCCAAAATAACGGGGGCTGATGAAAGATGAAATGCGATTTAAGTGAACACAAGCGAAGGCGGTAGTTAATGTATATTCGATAGCTTAAACCAGAGTACGGGCATATCGTAATGCAGTAATGAACTCGGGTCATTGAATCGAGGGTGGCATAAAACGTCCATTAGCAGCCAAATGCATTTATACCAACGACTAATTACAGGGGGTGAGTGCAGGTTTGGGGCGATTCGACGAATTTCCTTTGTTACGGACTGTATCAAATAGGTGTGACTTGTATGGGATGCAGTTGATATTAATGACTGAGGGTTGCCTTTGCTTGTTGCGTCGTGCGATTGCGTCACAGTCTTAAGTATTACATTTTGTGGGTGGTTGAGGATATACAGTTCGACCGAGAAGGTACTACTCGGGCAATACTTCACTGGGTACCAATTGTAGTTTTGGTCCGAGTCTAACATGCCAATTACTAGAAAACGAAGCACCATCTTATCCAGCATAAATTACAAGCATACGTAGATAAAATTTCAGTCATGTTTGCGATTGAATACAAATGTTAGGGCTTTTACCGACCCGCGACTATTTGATTCGTTTGAGAATATTTTTTTTAGACGCTACATAATATTTTCTTACACCAATTTTGTACATATAGATGGCCGCTAAATACATGTACATAGACGGCCGCATCAGCCGCATACCGCACACGCAGGCCCCAGGGAAACGTCGCAAGTTAACAAAGGTACCGTAAGGGGAGCTGCAGTTAATATTAATGGTTTACGTGAAGGGAAAACGCAGATGACTACGTCGTTACGGCAGCGGAATTGAATACATTTGTAGCATTGTTATTATCGCATTATCATTGTTTGGATATGATTTTCCGATCTTCATTAAAGTAGATTATATCCTCGTCATCATCATACACTGATATACACGAATCCAGTCGTCATCGAGTTGTTACTGTACCATGGGTATTTGACTGAATGACAGACTATACCTTATGTAACCTGATTGTTAGCTATGCACTGATCTGATCAACTGCAGAATGGTAGTTGTCAGAATCTTGTGACTTTTGTCAAGAGTGTTAATTCACGTATAAACGTACTTGTTTTCACGGAAAACTTACAGCTAACTCAGGGATAAACATATATTTCAAGAGTAAGTAAGTGACAGGATTTGAAAATAAGTAGGTGAGTTTATTATTTCCTGATATAATCAGGAAACCTATTGTTCTATTTATTCATATGTTAGTAATGTTTAACTACTTGATATTTGATTACCATCTCACAGATAGACTATAACCAGTTAAAACATACAACACCTTTATTCCCAGTAAATTCCTGGATAGCCGACGTAAATTTCGGAATATGTAACAAAAATTGTAGTCTTTGAGAAGTACCGCTTATATCAAGCAAATAAAACCTATAATATTGCCATAGGAGAATAAATCCGAATTTGCATATGAAGAAATCTGAGTACCGAGTCACTGGAGCGCAAATTCTGCTACAATATTCAATTCGTCTTCGTGTGCTCGAGTCTTTATCGAATTTCCCCCTTTCGAGGTTACATAGGGTTCCATAGAGGCGTGTTTTAATACATTACATAGATACGTTTTTCACGAGTATAAACCGAATCATATGGTGGCATTAAAATGAAAATTGTATTTTTTGGGGCGATTTTGATAAATATTTTTTGCATACATTTTATTTTGTTGAATATGTGTAATTTCTTATATTGTTTTACTGAAACGATTACCTAGAAGATTAATAATAGAAAGTATTCATCTCCGTCGTCAATACGCACTACGGCCGTGTGAAAGTAATCATAATGACAGTCTTACAAATAACTGCATAAATAATGCACATAATCAACATTCAAGAAAAGTACTTTGAACAGGGTTTGTTTCTAGATTTCTGTTTAATTCCGGTACTATCATCCGAGGCCGATCAAGACCCAAGGGGAGTTGATAAAAACGCGGTGAAAAAATAACCATCGTCTGAACATTTCTTCAACCGCTTACAAAATCTTGCGAACTTTCCGCCGCAAGTTCCTTCGTCTCCGCACCGAAACATTTATTACCCAAGCCCCGATGTTCAAAGGGCGTCTATTCCTACATTTGACACATAAGGCCCCAATGCTTTTATTCGGGGTAATTAAGCACATCGGGGGTCAGGGGACCGCTTTTTGCTCGCTTACATTTGTGATCGACGTTCGTTCTATTAGATTTGTCCTTCTTTGATTGCGCGTTCCTGGATCGAATCGCTAATGTAAATTGATTAGCTAAGTAAATTATGTACTGAGCTTCGGAGCCGCGGAGGACGCGTGGTATTAATGAATTTACGGTTACAGGTTTTGATGAATTTGAAACATTTTAACAGATGTTTTGTCTTTTTTATTTTAATTGGATCATATTATCTATTCTATCATTTTAAACCCACTAGCATCATTCAGGAGCGAAGTTTTTATGCATATGGTATATGGCTTTTAGATATAAGGTCGATAAATACCTTTGTATAGTGTTAAAATCATCACAATCGTTTTAGTTTGAAGATAAGTTCAAGTTAAAACAAAGACCGAGATAGATGACTTTTTAAAACTCAAATCTATGTATCTATACGCACTCAGACTACCCGTTTTAAAATTTAAATGAAGCAAGCAAGTACTGTGCAAGCACACAGCTTATTGTACAACACAAACAAGTTTACATGTATAATGTATATATAACAGTAAGACTGGGAGCACTTTCTCATTGGAGCATTGTATTCTTCGGAGAGATTTATCACACAAGTATTAGACGAGCCACCCAGTGCGTCAACCCGTATTAATATGTATGAGTTACAGCCGATCACCGCGAATGTGACGACTTCACACTTTGCAGCGTGGGGTACCATGAATTGTAAATTAATAAATGAGCGAAGGAGATTGACTAGGCGTTTAATCATATTTGAGCGTTCGAAAAACCACTGATGCCAGTATATCGTGTTATTGTGCTGGCTGATCGGCCGTGACACCAGCGGACCCTGTGGAAGACCAGCGAAGGCCGTCCTCGGACTTCCAGCATAATGCTGGGCAGGCTCCGTTTCGTAATGCGAACTATCTTATGTCAGTAATTTATATCTGTATAAATATTGTATTATGCATAAATTATATCTTTATATGTTATTTCTTCTTTCTATATAGACGACTCGCATACGGCACATAAACAAGGTCTATAACGCAATCGTGTTATCTAATTATAAATAGTAATAGAGATGTGATTGCTTTTTTATAACATTAAGGTAGCAAACGAGCATGCTGTCCACGTCCACCTGATCGTGAGAAAGTGATAACTACCGCCCATGGACATCTGTAATCTATCCAAGTTGCGAGCGAAGCCTTCTTCGGTCGACTACAAATGCGTTGCTACCCCCGAGGACTAAGTCGGAACGCCTCGTTTAAGTGTGGCTCCCTGACCACACCCTTCAAACCAGAACGCAGCAGCATGAATACTGCTGATAGAAGTCAGATATAAGTGTGGCGGTAGTAGCTCCGGAGTCGAACCGTAAAAGGTTCTACCACCTTTAAATACATATTAACATCAATCAGCCAACACCCTTTCGTTCTGTATATGTTTGAAAGAAATTTGTCTCAACAAATTATATACTTTTAATTTGTCAGTTAATTTAATTAACGAGAAAAAATAATTTTACACTGCATTTCCATCATGTAACGAAACTGAAAAGGCTTATTTTTATAAAAGATGTTTGTGTTTTATTTCGTGTGGTCGCACACAAAAACAACACAGCCTTATTCTGAAGTTAAAATATAAACAGGGTTTTTCGGTGTACGTCATTTTAACTGAAATAAATGAGAGGTGTTTCTCTGTTGAGGTCAAGGAAAATTAAAAATTTACGTGAATTATGACGATGCGACAGAGGCGACTGGTCCAATTTTATGTGGAAGTTCCTTTGTCGCCGTGATAAACGAGCTTTTTTAGGGTAATTTCGCCTTTTTGTGCTTAACACCATCATTTTATCGTAATTACGTAAAGGAGTACATAGAAAATAATTTGGTTGTATAAGTAACGTTTTGTATATCTTTTTAAGCATGACCGGTTCCTATGCGATTTCCTAAGTATACGTAAGATAAAATTGTTCAATTATTTTTAAAATAATTATTACAAAATTGTTAAAAAATCATTCAATAACAATTATTTGAAATTATGTAGGTAGTGATTATGATTTATCTGAAATCGTATTCGGAGGCCGAACCGAGAATACCTACTGGTATTCAGCCAGCCTTTATTGTTTGATACAATTTTATTTCAGCAAGTGTATCGTACATGTGTACGTATTACCTACATATGAATCCATAAGCAAAAAAACAATTCTGCTACAAAAACCTCCCATACGTCTCGGGGCAAGTCCGCCGAAAATATAATGAGTAAACTTTTCCAATTATTGTAGTTGTTGATAGCGGAGAAAACGGCCGTAACAAGGTAGAACAACGAAGTCTTGTTTTTACTTGCCGAGTTATGTTTACGAGAGTATATCGCAATTATTTTGTCGTTGTGCAAAAATAAGCATAACTTAGGAAACTACCAAAGAAAATATAAGGACAAGAAATTGCTTATCCGTATTAGTCGGCGTATCGGCTTCGAGTTGAACGATTAGACCAGATATATATCAAAAGAGACCGTAGCCTAGAAAGAAAATTTTTTTTTTTACATCTCTATCGCGGAGACCCGTGCTGCTCAGGCGTCAAGCATAACATAAATTCAACCCGGTTTTTCACACTACGATTTATAATTCTATCGCATGCAGTTACACAAAAATATCTCACGCTAATAACACCACTTGTGTTACCCCGCACATTATTCGTAATTTGCATATCTAATGTTAAGTTATTGTTATGTATGTGTGCTACCCTATTAGGGATTTTCCCGTCATAGTTCGATTAAAACAAATAGTAGCCGAGGGAATCCACAATTTGTATTTGAACCACTTAAATTGAATTTGGAATGAATGAAAAAGATGTAACATGAGTGACGAAGACAAAATACATCATCAGTCATGTCGTTCGATGAAAACTGTGCTTTGTGCCGAAGGCTTTAAGTTTTAGTTTTGAGTGTTTTTGAGCACAGGGTACAGTCTGCCAACAATTTGATTGTTAAGAAAAACACACGGGGCACTACGGTGCCTGGTTGTAATACAATTAATATCAATTTGTGAGCGAGGGGGCACACTTGTGGACCTTGTGGTACCAACTGTGGATACAGTAAAATTTGCTTTTCGAATTATTTTAACTGTAGTCACAGAATTCACATGCTGAGAGCGAGAATTCAAACAATAACTGTAGCAACAGCAAAATATTGAAGCAGAATCAAAACAATTAAGATTCCACTGATTCGTTAATTTTCTATTGCACAAACACCTTTCGAGTAAAATCAGTTGGATTTAAGCGAGTTAATGATGTAATTAGGTGGATATTAAAATACTCTGTTTTTCTACCTAGGAAATTTAATAGTTTAAATTTCTATCTCTTTCTAGGAAATTTAATAGTTTAAATGTCCTAAACAAATATAAACAGAAAGTTTAAATTAAAACCAATAATACAAAAGTTGACAAGTTTCATAGTGGAGAATTATTTTAAAAGAAAAAATCTTTCTAACCCGTCAATCATTTAGGCTCACCTCTAAACAAAAACAGAACAGAAAAAAGCCCGCCGGTCGTGACATTCGCGAAGAAATAATTAACAAAACATACATAAATGAACCGAAAAGAAATGTGCCGACGAAATCTAATTATTTCGCCGCCATGACAGCGAGTTTGCCGCGCATTCGCACATCCAAAATGGCGCTCGAACATGGCGCCGGGAGTGAATGGCGCGGTGTCAACAACGAGCAATATTACAGACTTGCTTGATACAGAACTGGTAACCTCAAGCGAACCTTAATCTTTCTACAGTTTTCTTGTAAGAATCCTAAATAAATAAATCTAATGGATTCATTATTTGTAGTGAACGATTAAACGACGCCTTATTGAAAAACTTAAACGAAGAAGTAAAGCTATTAAATCGATCTCTATTCGCATTGAATAGAAATTGTATTAAAATAATAGTTAGATAATTCAAAAGAGATAAGGGATTACGTAAAAGGGTTTATCGGAAGTTCAATTTAATTAATTAACTAATAAGAAATATCCTATCTTTTGCATGATAGAAGTGGATAACCTGCCTCAATAATGTTATGAGACGAGGACACGAAAGCGACTGCCACTAAGCTTGCGAGCCTTCTCTTATTTATATTTAGACAATACAGCCGCTATGGAAATCATTTTTCATTTTTAACGAAACAATTTTAGTTTGAGTAACTACAGTGACACCTAAGCATACTTTATTATGCCCGAGTTCTGGAAATTGTATAAGTAAATAAAACATAGCCTCTCGTGGATGTCTCCAAGTACGTCAAAAGAAAATTCCGCCACGCCTTTTTTTTAAGAGTATAGTAACGTAAATAGGGATACACTTAACCGAGGCGTTTCAACCTAGTTCTTAGGAGTAGCAACGCATTTGTGGTCAAATTACAAAAGGAAATTCGATCCATGCCAAATTATAGATTACGTTATTAGAAACTGCTATAAATAAAAATATGATTTCTCGTACCTAAGTTTTGAACTTTACGAACCGTGATTAGAACAAACTCTTCTTTGTGGCCTTTCCTTATATTGATTCTAAATGTGACTCAACTTGTAATTAAACAATTACTTTCCAAGATACGGAAGCCTTATTTTCATTGAAACACAATCCTGGTACTAGAACGAAGACAAGACGGAAAAACGTACGTTGGCACTCTTAAGCTGAAAATAGTATCAATTGAATGATTTTAATGAACGAATGACCTTTTCTACGAACGCTTCGTATTTCTCTTTATGTTATAAATAAACACAATGTGAACATACGTACGCCAAGAAAAAAGAAAATATTTTATGTTAGTATATGTTCGGATTGGGACAATTCAAAGCTTGAAGAAGAGAGAGAATTCGCTGGCTGGGCCACCTAGTAAGGATGGGGGACGATCGTCATGCCAAAAAAGCATATCTTGGAATCCCAAGTGCCGCCGCCTGGCCCAGACATCGCTGGAAGGACGCCGTGGAAGACCTGCGAGAGCTGCGAGTTGCAGACTGGCAGGAGGTGGCTCAAGACCGGCGAAGATGGCATTCTCTTGTTTCGGAGGCCAAGACTGGCTTCGGGTCGCTGCGCCAATGGAGTAATTAAGTATATGTTCGGATCGGAAGCGAACCCGGAACATGTGAGATGTCACTATCATGTTATGTAACGTTATCCGTATACAAAAAAAATTACAATAAAATCGTATATATACAATATATTATGACAAGTGTCTGAAGAAAAAAAATCCAAATCGGGTCATAAATGACGAAGTTTCGAAGTAACATACATTGATAAAAAAAACATGTTGAATTTATAACCTCCTCCTTTTTTGAAGTCGGTTCAAAATAACATTTGTTTCCTCAAAAATGCGTATAATATCACAATGCATACGTCCCCAAATAACATACACCAATTATATTTCTTTCACGACAGTCGTCAATGCTTCATTTTATAACAAAGGTCTAAGATACGATCTCGTACATGTAGATCAGACATTTAAACTATAATTAAGGCAATAACAGACCGCTGTAGCCTCTCGGAGGCCTAAACCAACAGAATCCTTATTAAGTTCCCAGTGTGCAGACGTATCACAAACGTTAAATACGCTGATACCAAATTATCTAGTTTACTTACACTTAGGCCTTTTGTTTGATACCCTATTAACCGTCTAATTTGGTCGTGGTCAACATTAAAACGTCTGAATTCTAATGTCTCATCGTTATTTCTTTATTTATTTTTTATTAATAGAATAACAATCAACTTAATATAACAAAACTCTTAATGAATTATATACTTATATTGTATAAGCATTATAAGGTTTTCGAACCTGAAAAATACCTAAGCCATAAGTATTGTTATTAATGTGGAATCTAAATTTATAACAATTTCATGTCTGTTTCTGATAAAATCAAACATAAAACTATTATTTTAATCAAACACCCTAGAAACAGGACTACGGTAACCATGCCACCCACATAATGAGGTATAATCCACTTCAAACATGTGTGCCGATCTGTCGCACTGTGATTAATGATCCCTCCCCCAGCTATCAGATTGGAGCCAACGGGGTTCTTGATGTCGGTTTTCAAATTTCCTTAATTATAAGGCAGAAACGCTTGACACCCTAGTTCGGAGGGTGTGGGATCTGGATTCGGTTAGTGGTAGCTATTGGTTTTATTCAAAAAACGTCCGTTTTACGAATACTAAGCAATTTGTACGTGTAAATATCTAATTATTTTGCAGTCTTTTCTCACATTTTCTATTCTACATACCACTAGAAAATGCCTAAAAGAAAAGATTTCACTTTTATTAAAAGTTTGAGATACCTAAAAGAAACCGTAAATTGGAAATTACTTTCCGCTATGTAATTATTTTTTGTTTTAATAACACTGAAGAACTCCCGAATCTAATCTTATCAAAAATTATACATGTATATTAAATTCTCAAATATCGTTGTGTCTGTTCATTAGGATAAGTGGCAAAAGTTTGTAATAAATATAATACGTAAGTAATAATAAGTTATGTAATATGATTACGGATTAATAAGTTGTAATAGCTTTATAAATTTTATATGAGAATAAGCATAAAATTATCCTCAATTTTACGTGACAAATCATTACGAGTACAGCTCAAAGGCTGCAGATCGTCGAGCGCAGATAAAAGGTCCTTCATAACTAACATTTAAGCGCGTAATGTTGCCACCCTACCGAATTGCAATCAGGGTTGCCATCGTCGAAAATTGCCTTGATTTATGCGTCTGTGCAGTTTTACCGTAACGAGTTTAGGCGAGTGTGATCAACTGTAATTACACATGGTGGTGGATGTATCAAATGTCGTTTTAAATGGGAGTTGGGAACTGCAGGGTTGGTTATTATGGGAAAGTAGGGGAAGTTGTTACTTACTACACAACTATAAAACTCCAGAGATGTAATAATATTCATGATATTAGCTACCTCTGAAAGTAAGTGTATTAAAGCATTTGATGCGTTAATAATTTGTTTTTTTATTACAACTACAGAAAACAAACATGTGCCTTTTTATATTCTGTACCGTACCAGTTGTATGTTACCATACTGGTTTGCTACGTAAAGGGTCGACAAGACGACTAGTCGACAATTCAGATATTTACTGAGTTAAAAAGTTTTTTAGAGTTTGTGTCTTTTATGTAAGTGAGTTCAGGGTTTATATACCTATAAATAAATTTAAA
>DWNJ01000878.1:0-13489 GCA_018250275.1 Udranomia eurus
ATTTCTGCCTTATAACAGCAGTATTCTTGCTGCTGTGTTCTGGTTTGAAGGGTGTGGTCAGGGAGACATACTTGACCACACTAAAAAAATACATAGTTACATAACAACATCCCTACCATTAATATACATCCGAGAGTCCTCTGTCTGTTACATTATCACGCTTAGAACGCTGAACCGGAAAAGTACAGCACGGAAGATAGATATGTCGATGTAAAACTAATTGGATTTTTGTCTGTCCTGATAAGTTGATAAAAATGTACATGGTGATGGAACTTAACGACCATATGTATGTCTTTATACATAAAAACTAAGTACCTAGTAAGTATATGTGAAGTTGAAAATAGCTACAATAGACCAGTCCCTAACATCGCTTCGTCATGCTTCGTCGCTGACGGTTTAAAATTTATTTCCTAATATTGCCTGCCGTCCTTAAAGTATGTCTGAGCAATAAAGTAGTTTCCGATAAAAGGAAGGCTGAAGATCGATTGCTAGACCTTTGCTACAATAGCCGTGTGTGATGTGATGGTTCGAGAGATGTGCCAAATGTAGGATTTGCATAGAATATGTGATCCGCTAGCAATATTACCAAATGTAGTATTTACATAGAACATATTGCAAATGTGTGCTATGTTTTTTGTATATATTTATATTTAGTCTTGTACACATATCATATTTAGATGACCAAGCTTAAAATTAACCACAGGATCCGAATAATTAAACATTGCGAAGAATTCTAAATAATATTGACGAAAAAAAACCGAGAAAATTAGTTGGTAATTGAATTAATATCTAGTTTATTCATTTATTTTAGCTTTATGCACCATATATAAAAATATGATAACAAAGGTGGACTTAATGCTATAAGCACTCTCTACCAGGCATACCTTTTTTTCAAAGTTTCACTAGGGAATGTTATCGATTTTTTTCATATGTCGTACATAAAGAACATATATTAGTAAAATTAGAATTATACTGAAAAACGTACAAAATCATACGTTTTAATTTTTCTGGCTATTAGCGACATTTATGCTAAATACGTCCAAAAGCTTGTTAGGTTATGTTATACGTGTATATAAGTTGGGTATATATGTTATACGAGTATTTAACTCACCTAAGATTTGAAACATCGATCACTCTTCTATGGTTTAGTTTGATATCCCAAGCTTTCGTCACTTGCATTAACACTTCAAAGGATTCAGTTGAATCATCATCAAGAGTATCTGTTATACAGCATCCATCGAACCAAAGGCTAGCGTGAGGACAATAGTGATATACACGTAAACCCCTTTTCGCTCGAGCCTATATGCAATCTCTATCATCTATATTACTCGTATCTCTCTATCTACCACATGTTGTGCTAAAACTCGGCAATATTCCATGGCCAGAGAGGCGACCAAACAGACAAGGTTAAAAATTAGTAACGAATTCAAATTACAAATGTTAAATTGTTGTTCGATGGCATCCAACAATTGCTGTCCCAATACGTTATAAGCAAATAGTGTATAGAAATATAATGTTGATTTTATATAACATCATTCGTACGAGTTTATGTTTAAAGTATACAAGTATTTAAAACATATACGAATGTAATGTATATACATACACTTAGTATTATACTAAGGTGAGAGTCAGATGTAGAGAAATGTAAGTAAAAACCAGTAAATTGAATAGAATGGCTTGCCGACACTGAGAATGGTTTTGTTTAAGCATCCAAATCAGAGAAAGGACTGTCTATGTTTGTGTACGTCTCCATTTATCCGAGGATAATCCTCGAAATGGAATGGAATCGAAAGAAAAAAATAAAAGAGGCATCGTCCGCGCAGAGCCGCAAAAAATGATTATTAAGCCGACGCCAGTCCATTCAGCCTTAAATAAACATTAATGCGCACTTTAAAATGCTCCACAATTAAATAAAGGATTTGCAGACGCAGTAAAAACATTAGTCTCTGTGTTGAATGGATGCGATGTTTTGCTCAGGCAATTCACAAAAACGCAATGTTAATTGCTTTGGCAGTCCATAAAGCGTGGTCGGCGCGAGCAATCTTGTTTCGGATGCAAATTGACGAAATTCGTCATTTAAACTTTTAGAGCTGAATACTGTGACTTTTGTGTTTTACATTTATCGTGCCTTTAATTTTCATTACTTTTGTAAATGAAAGAAATATGTGCTCTTTAATTTGTTGTGAATGAATTATAGTAAAATTACTGAGAATAATAGTAAAAGTACCATGGAATGTAACAAGCAACCTTGTCTAATTAATAAATACAATTTATTTTTATTTTTTGTAATGAACAAAGATTTATGCGCCAACGACACAACCCTTATAATTATTATATTATTAATTATAAGGTAGTAATTGAGAACTCTTGTTGATAAAATATGTTTCCTACAATGAAGTATGTTTCAGGCCTCCCTCAGCTGTGACACGTAAAACCAGGCAGCCACAATCATTACAAAAATGTTTTCATTCGCATGAAATTCCCTTAGGATGTGTCCCAATAATACTCCGCCGAATAATGTCATTAAAATATTAAAAAGTAACAGCAACGCAATCGATTGCACAACACATAAAAATATTAAAACCGTTTTCAGAATTCTCTCGTACGCATTGCTATTTCTGAATTTAACGATCTACTTCTATTTGAATCTTTTTCTTGGTATACTGGAACCTAGAGTTTTCTCAACTACTTACAATTTATTCAGAATATTCATAACTTTGCAATGGGAATTTTTAATAAAGTTACTACAATAAAATCTTTTAGCTTTTGAACTATCTTTCAGAAGATATTTAATAAAATCCTACTTCTAGACTGAGTTTCCAATCAATTCTAAAGGTTGTATTAATACAGAAATGTATAGAACAGCGTTTATTTTATGAACATGTCGTACCTTGTATTTAAATGCTATAGTTTGTTTATGTATGTTATATTTATGATCATAAATATAACATTTGTTTTTGGTTTTGTTGATATATTGTTCTTTTTCTATATTAGAGACAAAGTCATTTGTAAATCGTAGAAATGATCTGATTTTAAAATAATTAAAAGTATCCGTGTAAGCGAAGCATATATAGGCTATCTTATATTGTTCAGTCGGGTCTTGACCACCAGAATCTGCGTCCAGTGCCGCAAAATCAACTTGATCCATGGCGGTCCACAACTATCCGGTTTATGCGACCCTCCTCCCGCGCATGCAGATTGTGGAATGATCTTTCTGTCTAAGAGCATTCCCGAAGCGCTATTTCTTTGACTCGGAGGTAGCAAACGAGCATGCAGTCCACCTGATTGTATGTGGTTATTGCCGCCCATGGACATCTGTAATCAACCCAAGATAGGATCGAAGTTCTCAAAAAGTGCGCAACAAGAGCTTTACTCCAATGCCGGCGTAGCGTTGGTGATAACTCTGGTGTTGCAAATGTCCATAGGCGGCGGTAATCACCTAACATCAGATGACCTGCTTGCCTTTTCGCTAGGTTTGATCCGATATAAAAATCTATAAACAGCAAATAGTACAGACCGTTCAGTATAGTTAAACGCTAAACGGGTAAAAGGGAACTAAAATTGTTTCCACATTGTTTAATTTATAAAGCGCTTTCTGTTTATCTTTTGTTCCAAGGTAATAGAAATCAACTCTGAACAGGTAATATAAAAGAATTGGTAAAGTATAAGAACCGCAGAAGTTTGCTAGTTTGCAAAACGCTTCCACCCGACCCGCTTAACGAAATTCGTTTTGTCTTAAGTGGTACTTACGAACTATCTTTTCTTCAGTCAATTTTTCTGATTACTGAACCGAAAAATTACAAACGGCATAGCCTCATAAATATATCAGCTCGAAATTGAAATAGACAATAAAGGATTTTAACGTTAGGTCGTGTATTAATAATAAAATTCTGTGGAAAACTCTTTGGTGTCAGCGTTTACATTTAATCGTTCTGACACATTAGCAGCGCTTCTAGGTATTATTCTGCAGTGTATTCTGTTGTGTTTAAAGAGACTGATAAGATAGCTTACACAATACTGTCCACTTAATTAATTTCATATATATTTATTGTAGTAGTTTCTCTTTATGGTATTCTATCTTTCACTCTATTTTCGTCGATCCAAACCCCGACGAAATTTAACAATAACGAGAACCTTCTTGAAGTGTTTTCTGAAATAAATCTCATTTCTTTGATTGCAGAGAGCGATAGCAAAACAAATCATTAGTACGGACAGCAGTCTATTGATTTTAAAATATACGAATGCTTGCTACAAACTGGCCATGTTTCATGACCATTGTCCGGCGTAACGCACAAAAATAAATAAAATATTTTGGAATATTTTAAGCCGGGTTTAGTATAGCTTTGTATGCTACAGGAATTTTTAACGAATATTTTAGAGTTGTAGCTCTAAGCTATTTGTTAAAAATGCAATATTTTTTTTCATGATATAAACGTAGAAAAACGTGCACGCTCGTCCTATGTATATTATACGAGTGGTTATTGCCGCTCATGGGTATGTATTTCCAGCTCTTCATGGCATAGGAGGCCTACCAGAAGGTAATTAATGTACTGTTACTATTAGGTAGTTTAGTTTAGGTTAGTAGGTTAGGTTAGGTAGGTAGGGAGTAGGTTATTTAGTATTAGGTAGTTCTCCATAAACTAACAGCAGACCAAAAAACGCTTCGAAGTAGTCGTCTATAAGTTAATCGGCATTACAAGACTTGTAATGACAAGTCTTGTGAGGCAATAATTGTACTAATTTTTAAAATATCAGTTACTTGAGCGGGAAGTAAATCTGATGCACAATTGCAGTGTACAATTTATATACTACGTATGACCTACACCCTAATGTTACTTTTAAATAAACCTTTGCTCAGCATTAGGATAAGAAAATCGCGGCAATAAATGATACCCGTTTTACCAATTCATACGAAATATTAGAGCACATTTGTTTACAGCATTGAAATGATTCCACATTTTGATCGGGATCAAAATAATACGGGGTTGAATACAAAAATCTTATACTTTCCGAAACAATAAATCTCCGAATCTCACGAAAACTCATTTCAAATAAAACGTGACTCATACGACTTTGAAGAATTTAATACAAAAGTATGTCAATTGATTTTCCTAACGCTCCTTCCTTCCTCCCTAAGGTTTTTGCACCATCGATGTAGAGTAACTAGTAAGATTAAAACTGATCATAACAACTGTCTACAATATGCTCTGCAGAAATATATAATTTGTTCAATTACGTCATACGCAATAATCAGGAAATAATATTTCGGGGATGTCGGAATGAAAAACCATAGAAACAAACGACCACGAACACTGTAAACAATGAATTGTCTGAAAAGTGTGGATGGACAACGTTTATTACTACTATTATTATAAGCGATATGTTTGCAATAAAGGAAATAAAGCATAATACCAACCAACCATCATAGTATAAATTAATAGTTAAAAAAAACTAAAAACACGCTTTCCAGTCATATGTTCTCGTCATCAGGAGAAATGGACAGAATAGGTTAAGAAAATATAATGAGCCCAAACTCACAAACAAAAACAAATGTTTACTAGTAGGCAGTCCAAGGTTCCATCAACTACCTTCCAATTCCATCATTAGACCAGCTGAATGGTACCATAATATTGTATTGACATCTAATCTAAATATAATTGCCAAGATTCATGATGACACAACAATTATAAGTGCGTGTAATTGAGTTCCTTAGATTTAGATAAAAGCGTGTTAATAAAGCGACGATTGATTTGCAATAAGGTACTACTCGTTCGGTGAAGTGTTGGACAAGTGTGTCCGATTTGGGAACTTCTTCTAGCCCGAATACTCACGACAATCTGCGAAAGAAAGTGCACTAGAGCTCTCTGACATGTGTAGTGGAACGTTCTGATAAAGGGTAATCCCTCGCTATATCTTTCAACAGAATATTTATGTCGCCCTTCTGTTTCGAGAGATCTGTGCGAAACTTCAATTCATAGTGGGTTCAATTTATTGTATTGTGTTTTTAAATAGTATGGAATGTGCCCCGTTTTGAACGTATCTTACATACCATCATACATATATTCCTACTACATACAAAAGTCCATACATACCTACACAAGCATCATTATATTCACGTATGTGGCTCTGAACCCCGATTTTATATTTTATACCACTTATGTTGAAGAAGTATTTTCAGAATGCACACACTCTACGAGTATTTTAGTCGACATGAATAGCAACCCCTCTACTTATTACTTCAAAGGACTTCAGTCGTCTTGGGCTCCACTCACTATACACTACTGTAATGTACATTTCATTTCCTAGTCCTTATATGTCGGGAATAGTGGCAACATCAGTCGATGGTAATAAGGCCCACCACGAGCAGTTTCTCTCGTAGCTTTGAACTATAAATAATCATGTTAGTTTGATCACAATTTTTATTTTTATCGTTCATGGTGCGACACGCGAATATCGTCTGAGGCGGAAGTTTTGATTGTGTTACTTATTTCCGTCACTTGGTTTTATTTAAATAGATTTGGCGTATATTCGTATGTTTAACAATTGGTGTGTTACAATGTACTCGTATGTATGTGTGTATATAGGTATACGAGTTATTATTCTCTTTGTATTATTTTTATCTTTTTCTGACTACAAACATTTATTATATGTACATATAGTAATGAATACAAAAGGAATATAATAAGTTTAATTTATAACACATACCTATAAATATAGTAATAAATTCCCAATTGGAAAGGCATTATTTTTAGATATTTGTTAATGTTAATTTAATAATACATAACTTCGCAATATAATGTTGGAAGATCAGATCCTAGCACATGATAATACTATGGTAAAAGTATAATACGATGTCCTAAATTTTTTCAAGATTCGTAATTCATAAAGTTGTGATTTAATTTTTTTTTCGTGCAAGTTAAAGTTAAAGTTAATTAAACTCAATTATTTACTGCATTTACAATTAGCGCTACTTGGTTAAAAAATATTCAAAAAAGAGTATACTGAAATCGTTTGCTATTCTTAGTTCTTTTTCCATTTTGTCAACGCTCGAACGTCGTAAGCAAAAGTCAAAATGTTTAATTATAAGCGAACTTCATTCGTTCAAAATGCAACCGTATGCCGTTTGCTTATGTTTGAGACTTGCGTTGATTTATACAGAAAGTGTATGTTGTTTTCGTATTTTTATACCACTCTGCGAAACGGTTAGGTAGTTTAACGTAATTTGTAGTTATAGTTATAGTACATAGGAATTCTCAAAAATATTATAAGAGATAGACCGACAAAACAATACTTTCGTAAGAAATCCGCTTCAACCAATTTTAGCGGGGAATTAGCGCGAAGCGTGAATGAAAAGGAAATACACATTTAGTCTCGCTTGGGTAACCACGACTACGCTTCGTTTGTTCTCGAATACACTTTATATAGTTGCATCCCTTTCTTGCGCTCAACGTTGTAGTAAAAAACTTATTTTATTTAATCAATAAATACTTTAAAATATCACTCACTTGCAATAAGTTTTATTAGTTTCTAATTTGCTTTGCATTCCTGTTAAATTTTTACACCACATTAAAATTATTTTTTTAGGCATTATTTACTCTTTTTTCGCAATTCTTTGTAATGTTTCTTGTTCGGTGGCTGAACCGACCACCACTGAACAGACGTTGGCCGCCGATTTGCGGGCAGAGGCCAAGTCGGTCTATCTCTTATAATTGTCTTTAGGAATTGTATACATTCACTTAATTATTATTTTATAATTGATATTCAGGTAGCAAACATTCAATCTACCCAATGGTGGATGGAGGGTAGGGTATTTGCTAGATGTAAAATGTATAATTTTTATTCTATAAAAAAATATTGATCATAGTAGCCGTTTTACTTTGCGATAGTCCATGATAGTCCAAGATTCAATTACTACTTTTTCACAATTAACCATAATAATTATGTGTTATGAAAGAATTCGATTAAATTTATATAAATTATACGGGAAGTAAAAAGTTAAAAACAATCATAACTATTATTTAACGAGAAATATAGCTGCAATTTGGTAATAATGAGTTTAAATTGCTTTGAAGTCTTGAAAAACTTGTTGACCAGGCGCACTTGGTACCACCTCAAAATCATTTCTCTGTCCCCGTCCCTGTCCCTCGTGGTTTTGACATTTTTTTAAAATTATAAGTAAGTTATTTATTGTTTGTTAAAACGACACTTGAATGAAATGTCAATATCTATCCCCACTGCCAATATTTTAAAAGATAGATACACTGAAACAGTGAACGCCACTCTTGTCAGAGTTTTTTCAATATATTGAAGACGTTTCAGTCTTCTTTTCATCCAAACCTTCTCCAGACAATATCGAACACATTATAGAAAGATTTATCCAATTTGGTGCAGTCGTTTGGAAGTTATGCGCTTACAAACATTTCGGTGATTCATTTTTATTTATATAGATAAATAAAAGATTATACAACACATAGAATATTTGTATACCTATGACAGTAAAGTTTACCGCTTAAATATCCTACGTGTATTTTAGTATTCAGTTTTATTTTGGTTAGGTATCTTTCCGTATAACCGGGGATGTTTGTTGTATTTATGTTTGCACTGCAGATTGCGGGCTCCTGGCCTATATTTGGATGGATTTATCTTCTGAGAGGATTCGTATATTGAGTTTGATACTCGACTTTCTTCCTCATTTGAAGATATCAAACTATTATTTTTGTGTCGAGTGTGTTAGTGCGAAACTTCTTAGTGATATTGGCTACGAGAATAGTTTATCACGAGGAGTAAACAATATTTCCGTTACATTTTTTGATATTTTTACGCCACGTAGAGATAGCGCAGCAGCATGGAATAATTTATTTTTGATTTTGTGTATAATATACAAAACGCTTGCAGGTATCAATAAAAAATTATGCAATTTTATGCAAGATTTCGGTGAAAAATAGTATGTATTAATAAAAATTTATAATAGTAAAGGATTGTTGCGAAATAGCTATAGGAAATTAATTTATAATCTATAATCGGTACTTTACTATAGTTTACTATAGTATCCTTATGTTTTTATTTGTTTAAAACAAATTGTTTTTAAAAATACCAGTTAGACGTCCAAACATAAGTCGTAGAACTCGCATTGCTGCAAGTTAAAGACGGGAACGGGAAAGATTCCGAGGCAGTACGAAGTGCGCCGGGTCACCTATTATAAAATGTTGCATTTATATGTTGCGTGACGTGCCGTCCCCAAACACTGTTATAAAATGTTTACTTGCTAAATGGACTTATATAATAAAGGCACAAAAGGCATCGGCTTATGTAAACCGCTACTACGACTCAAAAATAAGAAATACAAACATATTGACCTCACAACCTAATTGACGTGAAACGACATTAACGTACCAACTTCAGTCTATTCCAAAATGAAATATATTTCTAAATCTACCAAATAAACCGTCTACAAACTTTTATTCGGCCACCCGAGGCTCTCCGTCACATTAACAGCGTTAGGGCGCGGGGAACCAATAAATGTCTTAAAAGATATATTATTAGGACTATCTTTTATTCTGGTACCTTCACGCACACATACGTTATCACCATTTAATACAGTTTTCTTATTTGTTTTGTAACATGTATTAGCTTACACAAAAAAGGCAACAATTTCATATATTATTTACCTATGTCTATATGTATATAGATACTTGTATAGTTTTCGTATCCTGAACGCAATTCTGATTAATTCAATTTATATAGAAAACTGTTCAAAAACTATGAATAGAAGGACGAATAGGGAGTTGAGTAGGAGTAGGCACATCCTATATTGCTTATATCGATTTCTTAGAAAGCCTTAAAGATATTAAATAGCATTACATGAAAACATGTTTCAAGACGTTCTCCGAATCTCAAGAGGATAAATCTTACACGAAAATACCATTTTGAGTAAATACTCACTACTACCCCCCGATATTAAGTCACCTCTCAAAATAAGGTGGATAGAGCGTAAAAAGGATTTTAAGGAGCTTTGGCCTGATGTGGAATGTTGTGGCCTCTTCGTAACGAATGATTATAAACTATAACTGTAATAAAATAAACTAATACTTGTATATTATATTATTGATGTTGTAACGAATCTTACGTTTGATGTTTTCAACCTTTAAGTGACATCGGATTTAATTGAACCTTAACGATGGTTGTTGACATATTGAAAAATAAAATGAACAGACAGTTTAGGCGTGCAAAAATACAGTTTACCTTTATGTATGTATGGATATCCTACCACTTATTCTTTAATCTTTTGGCATGAGACATAGTCCGGCGATAACTGTCGAAGATATATTATCTCCCTATAGGTTTCCACTAGCTTACGTTCCTTTATTCGGCACATTTTTTTCTCTTTATTATTCCACTAAACAAGTTTACTTCATCTGCGAAGACAAGCTTTTGGAATTTAAGGTCCTATAAAATAAAGAGCCTGCTCTGATTTATAACTCTTGACTTTTATGATTCTAACCCCCGGTGTTATAGTTCGTAATATATGTATGTAGGTATGGTGTTGCTACTTTTATTTATGATAAGATAACACATTTCGTTGCTTTTTCGCCTTTTCGTCGTAAATAAGTTCACACAGGCGTAGAGCGTCAAAGCGCGATAAATGAAACGCAACACACTATACGAATAGTGAATCTTTAACATTATAAATCCCAATGTGACGTTGTGTGTCCATTTATTCCTTAAGTACTCGACCGATAAAAAAAATATAAAAAAGTTTTATTGATATACAAGGAATGTTGTATACACATTGTAATACTTTTCATCCCAAAAATACTGTTACTGCGGAAAACAAAGATTAAAGGCGAGTCAAGCTGCAGATTTGAACTAATAAAGTCTTATAAATATTCCTCTACGAGTACACACATGTGCACATACACACTCTCACACACGCACGCATATTTACACATCTGTTTATTTTTGTACAACATTTTTGCATTAAATAAGTTAATTAGTTCATATCAATGGGAGAAGACCCTAATACTCTGTACCTACTTGCTATAATTTGTGTCAATAAAGATTATTACATTATATTATATTAAAAGATTGCATAATTTATACGATTAATTCCATTTGTACATTTAAATTGATTCATTTGCAAATAAAAAACGACGAACGCTATACACATAATCTCAATCACACACGGTGTTCATTCAATATTCCAATTCTTGAAGCCAAAACACATCTCAAAATCTACAAGCGTTTGGGTGCGTTTATATGTAGAACTGATTTATCATTTTCAAAGAATTATTCCGTACTGAATTTTTGATGTTCTCCGTATTGCTATGACTCTAATGTTGTCCATGCATTTGTCAAGTGAGTTTGTATTTATATTTCATTAATAATATTAGTATCATGGCTGATGAGCATTTCCTCACGAGATTTTCCTTCGCTCAGCTACTTACAATTTACTCCAAATACTACATAGTGTAGTTGCATTCATGTAATTTAAATTTTTGAGATGAATGATCAATACCTTACCTATCAGTCAATCACTGATTCTTATTTTCACTAATTCGATTTTAAAATAATAACCGACAAAACATAGATTTAATTTTTTCTTATTTACAAAAAATAGCCGCTAATTACATCAATACTACCTTATATTACAGTGAAGTGAAAGTGAGAAGATAAGGGAACTAAAAAATGCTTGCAGGCTGCTTCCTTTATCAAAATCGTTAGTCCATAAACGGACTCTCAGATTATTCGAACGGTTCCCACCTCCGCGATCCGTTGTAGAGATGAATAATCAATCGCTATCGATTTAATCAAAGGAAAATCGGATTTGCGTGAATCTTTCGGATTTCTTTTCAGACGTTTTCAATGAGGTATAGCCAGATACACTCGAATACGCTCCCTTGTATACATCTCTCGATGCTGAATTGGGTATTGAATGGAATATTGGCATACGGGTAGAGGATATATACTGAGCTCAGTGAAGTACAAAGGATTGTAAGTAAACATCGAATCATTTATTTGTACGGATATGAGCAAGCATAGAAAATTTATTCCAATACACATAAATAGAATCATGAGCATGGTGAGGCAAACCTTTTCTGTTCGAAAGTTGCTCACGGGGTCTGTTCTCACGTTTTGAAGAGGTAAATATGCTGCAGTTACTGTTTAATATACTGCAGTAGTATACATGCTTTCAAAGCGTTCATCAGTCAACCTCATAACGCTGTGCTGTCCATAGCTTCGGCACGGAATCACATCCGTCCATGGTACAAAGATGTTGATGTATGAAAATTATTTACTGTAAAAACAGTTACTTTTGAAGCGGTCATCAGCTGCATACGGTTTAACGAGTGTGCAGTCCACCGGATGGTAAGTGCTTACTGCCTCGAAGTGCTTTCTGAGGTTCTTAGGTTCACATTGCTTTAACATAAACGTTGATTTATGAAAATACCCATCTGTACATATACATATGAAGTTTTAACGTGAATTAAAGAAAACATACCGAATAATTAATTATCGAGACATTCTCGTACATATTTGTCTACGCATCACATGTAATATGGGATAATTCTCGCGTCGCTATCTCGACTTCGAGAAGCAATTATGTATTAATTTGTTTAACGAAGCGCCCCAGTGAACAATTGATGCGGTTATTCGGGCGGGCGGGGATATTGGATCCGGTCCGCCATTTTGTTCGATTAGCCAGATTTATTACTCTCGCTAACTTGTTTGTTGTATGAAAAATTGATTGGTTAATCCCGAAGTTTAGTTTAAAAGGGCAATGCTCGCCGGATAACGAAATTTGTTTGGCGATGTTTCGCGTGTGGGATTAATTGTGTTTTAGTTCAAATAAAATTATGTGTGTGCTAGTTTTGGTTGATATTTATTTGTGAGCGACATTTCAGTACAGGATACATTTTATGGAATTCCATTTTTTTCTTCTAGAGTCTAGACCCTGATGCATATTTTATACGATTTAATTGCTAAATATCCTTAAATTAAAAATCAAGAAAATTGAACTTTTATGTACACAATTCTTACCTGTTTAGGCGCTTAAACGTGCTGCGTGACATTCACGTATTTTGTTCCCAGCTTTTCTTGCTCCCACGTTGCTCAAATACTAAGACTGGTCTAAGACCGGTCTTGTACTGTAGTCTCTTAGCAATTCACAAGAGCACAATCGGAAGCACAGTTACTTATCGTAGATATGAAAGGTAAGAGACAAATACAGATTGCGGTGCAAGCATACGACAGTTATATAATAATTATCTTATACCTATTATATATCTTATATTATTATATAAATACGTGAAGCAAAAAGTTCATGAACGATTTTTACAGCAATAACAAGAACGGAGGAGTATGACATTTGGCACAGTCACAGTTTATACGGCGAAGAAGTTCGAAAACAATATTTTATATTGTCTCTCGGATACTCTCACGTATACATTAAATTAGTAATAGAAACCATTACGCATACAACCATGCCACG
>DWNJ01000879.1:0-13486 GCA_018250275.1 Udranomia eurus
AATTACCTATTAAAACATTTTAAGACAATTTTACTCATCAAAGACTTTATAGAGCTTTCAAGGGAAACTATGTACTAAAATTAACTATTGTACATACAAAATATTTTCTATCTGCATTTATTTCAACTGTATATTGAGTTTCAAAATACATTTCTCATTTCACAGAACTAACAAATGGTTCAAGCGCTGTCCGTTACAATCAAAATGAGGATACCGAGCCCTGCCATTTCACAGTAAATTTACGGGCTAATATAGGTACCTATCCTGCAAATTAGAAGGCAAACCTAGATTAAGAAATTCTAGAAACATTGAGCTGCCCGTACGTTGCGTGATTTAGTCGAAGGCATTAGGAAATTGAGCTTTATTGCTGTTTGTTTGCCCGTCGTCTGACTTTTTTTTTTACAAAAAACCATTCTAATATTATAAATGCGGCAGCAAATCTGTCTGTATGTTACCTTTTAACGTTTACTAAAGAAAATGTATATGACGTTCATTAATGTATTTGAATATTTTATAATGAACAAAAAAAACTCCCTGCACTCTTTTAATAATAGTACTGAACTCACGGGAAACCTTACATAACACGACATTAGCCGTTTGATGGAACTTACAACCGTTACAAACAAAAAAGAACCCAGACTCATCTCCAATCACCAACCCGTTCACCAATCAAAGTCAGTACAACAATTTGCACGTCACAATCCAGTATGCAATGCGGGAATTATTCTCCCCAGCGGAATACGACGGAATGCCGCCCCTACATTACAGATGTGTCAACTCACGCTGTGTACTTACGGAATTATAGAGAAAGCTTTCGGTGAAAGCTCTTTAACCACCATAAATGTCATTCCACACTTATAGCTACTATTCCTTGAGTCATTCGAATATTGTAGATATTTTGTGTATTTACTTAAGTACTTTTACAAAACCGGACTAATAATAGGTAGGTATACTTAAATTGCGAAATAAATTTGTCTGCCTGCGACGCTTTCTAGAGCAGAAAGCCAACAGTAATAAAATAGATACTCGTTTAGTTTCAAAGTCTGCTACATTTAAATTTTAATATATCATCCTTTAACAGGTAAAGTGAAAAGGTTTAAAACGTGTTAACTTGAATTAAATTTAATAAGTAATATAAATAAGCAAGATAAATTACAGGAAATTGGGCCTCTGTCTAAATTCCGTCGCAGATGCGTTGCAAGAATAAGGACAAGTTGAATACTATATAATTTCTGTATAAGTCACTTTGTAAGCTTTGTTTACAAGCGTTTGTAAGTAGTTCCACAACAAAACAAACTTAGCGTTCAACATTCTAGACTTGTCATGAACCGCTTGAGATGTTTCTTCAAAGTTCTATTCCATTCCAAGAATTTCAAATTGTAGTTCCATTCTGTTTTAATTTAAGTAAGTATAAATAAGATAAGACATAACGCGTTGAGATTGACATCTATGTTGCCAACTTTCCAAGATTTGTGTTAGTACAGATTGAAGTAGACAAGCTCAGACTATTATGGATCATGGAATGGGACCATTGTGTTTTTGTGTAGACACTATTTACGTGTGCTTATCTATGGACGGCAGGGACCACTTAGCATTAGGTGGATTTCATGCCCATTTACTAACTGAATATTATAAAAAGAATGAGTTCTAAAAATCGTAAGGAAGAGCGCTTTTCACCAACCGAATGTCGTTGCTTACACGATGTTGTTACGTATTGTAAAAGATATATATTCTATCGCGCGGCTAATTTGAAAGTTCACATTAGCTAAAAACTCAAGTCATTTACAACAATTTATTTCTTTATGGGGCCTGAAAGAAGTTAATGTACCGGAAATCGTCAAGGAATGACTTGTCATATTCGCTTAATAATAGCCGAAACAGGAGACTGAAATAAAATATAAGTAACTGTTTCAATTTACAACATGTACAAAGGGCTGCGCTGTATTTTCGAGGCACCATTATTATATCCCCATATAAGATAGGTTTATATCGTAGAGGTAATAGTATTGTAAGAATGTAATTTGTTTTAGAATGATCTAAAGTCTAAGGTGCATGGCCACCGAGTTTGTTATAAGGCACTAATAGGTGCGGTTACACTGCTTTTATAAGGCAGATATAGATGCGGCGGTCGTGCCTTCGGAGTAGAGCCGTAAAATTCTACCACCTTCAACCATTCAGGTTTCGCAAATATCAGATATTTATCCAATTCTGGTCACAAAGATGGAGAGTGTTTACTGAGTTTTTATTTTATTACCATTTAGTTATAAGATGTTTTTATTTTATTTTTACGCATGGAATTTTTTTGTTTTCTTTTTCTATTGTTTAATTTGCTGTTCTTGTGTATTTGTCATAACCAATTTTGTTTATGTATGTATGTCTGCATTTCTGTGAATATTTTTTTCTTTCTTTCTTTCAATACCCAAAGCGTTCGACGTGGGTCCGTGGATTGTTCGTGATATGTGTTGTATTGTGTCTGATAGGTGCATACGCCTCGGAGTTGTTCCTCATACCATATCAGGTCTACACCATAGACAATACCGCAACCGCTCTAGGTTTTGCGGATAAGGTGATAGAGCAAGTTATCATGTTTGAATCAGTGAATTTATATGCGCTTTCGAGCTTTGATGGGTGTTTTAGTCATGGATTAGTTTATGCGAGTAGACCTGAGTAACGTGTCGGAGATGAGTCTCAGAAATAAAGGGCAGAATATTTGACCACAAATCAGTATCTTTACTATTCTGCTGTTGAGGAATATTGTGAAACATGTCTATTACAAAAGGAAGACAAAAATAATAATTTATAATGAAACCCATAATTGAACCACCTTAAAGCCATAATTTTCCGGCTACAATTGATTATTAAACTAAGATTACATATTCGGTTTTACCTATATTTAGCTTAGAAGCTGGTGTCTCATGTCCGTAACAAAATCCTTACAACATTTTCTCCTTAGCCGAGGAGATATTTATAACCCCCCAGGGATGTACGCTTTTAGATGCTTTGCGACGCCTCAGGTGAAATTTACTTGCATAAAACTGCAGAATATGAACATCTACACAAAACACTTAGATATCCACGGTTGATATTAAAATAGTAAGTTTTGAATTTACTTTGTATTATATGAATTAATGATGGCTACCGGCTTTCACGGTCACGGGGAGGGTCCACGAGGTTGAGCTTATGTATAAACAGAGCAAAATCACACATTTGACATTTCCATGATCCATATTGAGATCTTGGCAATAGCACCAACAGGTACAGCATGATATAAATATTCTTCTTGATATTCTTAATTAATAAATGAAAATTGGAGATAAGTTTTATCTGGGACCCAAGGTGATTACATCATAACATGTGATAATGACAAATTTCCATTGTTTTATACACACAACGAACATTTATAACTATGTAACGCTTTAAGAATACAAAATATACAAAGCCGCTAAAACAACAAAAATGCCTAGTTTCAGCGACCATACTTTTTGTCACTTCGCAAAAATTAAGCGAGATTAATTTTTTACATAAATTTCCAGCGAAAAATCGCCAGACTTGTGCTTTTGGATATCCAATTTAATTGGAAGAGTTGGTCCAAAATAAATGTTTTCTTTTGTGAAAAAAAAACTTACTTTAATGAAAAATTAATTTCAACAGAGCCGGCTAATTTGTTTTGGACCGGCCGGAACCAATACGAACGATGGATACTTCATTTTATTCGATTTTGATCTTTGGAGAAAAAAATAATTTACGAGATTATAACTAATTAAATGCCGTCCATGTTTACAAGTCCGAATAAATATTACTTTGTTATATTAATTAATGTTTCAATATGAAAATATCATAACGGCTGTTTCCCACTTTGCATTCCTTAAATTGGTAAATATTGCTCTCATTCCGTTGAAATAAAAATTGTACTAAGTATCTACATACATATAGTCAAGTATTTTTCTAACGTATGATGATCGAGTATAGGCGGTTTCTGGCGTCGGAACATCAGAATCGGTCGACAAATTATGCATTACTAGCCCTTCTTCTTCTTGTGCCTCTTCACTACTGAAGGTTGTCCGTTAGTTCCTTGAACCTCTCTCTGTCCGTGGCCAGACGAAACAGTTGATGTCAGACAGTCGACAGAGGTGATGTCTGGATTACTAGCCCTGAGAAGTTGGAATGCCTTATTAATTGCTTTACCATTCCTGCCCTCTAAATTAATACTTTGTATTCTTGGAAACTCTTCTCATAAGGGGGAGTATAATAATACTAACTTCTCCACGTTCGCCCGCATGGATTTTTAAGTTTCTAAGTTTAGTATCTACTATACTAAACTAAACTAGAAACCAAGAAGAAAGTTTAGGCTTTGCGTTCATATGTCAGTCAGTCAGTCAGTCAGGTATTTTAATTTTATATACTTATATAGATTTCTGCCTTATAAAAGCTGTGTTTCGGCTGCTGTGTTCTAAGGCAGGTGTGGCAGCGGACACACATTAACCGGAGGTTCACCTCGGTGCTAGTTTCTTATCTAACATTGATTATAAAAAAAACCTATCGCCTTCAAGCATTAAGTTCACATGTACTTGATATTCTAGGACTATTCCAAATTAACTTTTTATAATTAGGTTAATTTAATTCAGTCTAAGTCGGTTAGTGTATAACAATACACAAAGGACATTCTTAATCAGGACCCAGGATTACTTAACAATAAAGGTCCTTATTTACGGTCACACATAAATAAAATTATTCGACCCTTAAATATCTGAATGAATTTCTTTTGTTTCAACACTAAGTGTTTTTTCTTATTAACTGCTATTTCTTATACCGGTGAATTATGCGAAAAAATATGTTAAATATGGTAATTCGAGTGGTCGGTGGAATTTTTCCATTCGTAAATGGAGTTACATTCTAGGAGTTGAATGTTAACTTTTTTATCGCTTATTATTTAGTTGAAATATTGCAGCAGTGAACACTATTTTAACTTGAATATTTTTAAACTCGCGGTGACTTGAAGTGGTGCAAATGTATACATACATCATTAAGGCAAGGCGACCAGGGTCCTCTACAGGGATACGACAGCGAACTAAACTACTTATTTTATATATTTTTGCTTGTTTTAATTCTACTCAGCTTACGTTGGAGACTTCAGTGGAACTTGGAATTAAAACGCTGTATAACTTTTTTTGTAACTAATTTTAACTATTGTATGCCCGAATGGGGTACACTGTTCTAAACCAATTATTTTATTTGTAACATCTTTGTCAAACTGTCAACAATAAATTTCATTCCATTGTCATGTGACAATTGCTGAGAACGTCCGTCTCTCTACGACCGCGAACAGCCTAGCGTATCTCCGCCACGCTGCTTCAATGCTGTTTTTCGGAAGTACTGATAGTGGCCAAACAGTACATTGTACATGTTACGCATCCAGTTAGTGCTTCCAGTTACTGCTTCCAAAAATGCTTTTATGCGATCTATATCACACGCTTCATACACTATAGAACACTATTCCCTTCTCTTACCCTTTCCCTTTCCCGTACCCTTTCACTATTCCTTTCCCCTCCCATTTAAATGTACTGTGTGTACTTGATCTGACAAACTGACCCGTGAATATGTCGTTCGTTAGTTCGTTGACATCACCAACCCGTAAGTTTTTCCCGTGCCAAACGTCGCTATATACGTTTTCACTTCAAAAATACAATTCCATTCCATATTGTATTTTTTACTACTCCGCGAGTAAGGCGTAGATAGGTACGGAGCCTGTTTTCCAAATTACGACCAGGATCCTGGATAATATCAGGGGCCGCTATCGACGCGAACGTGTAATGAAATTTACATTGATAATATGTGGTTATCTCCTCAGTTAGCTCACGAATTCTTCCTAAATCTTAACTAACGGTATACGTGTGAATGTCTTTAGGGCTTGTCTATTGGAAGGTGGGCTTTTATAGCTAACGTGCGATAATATCATCGCCGCCACTTATTGCTACCTTTTGAGCGAAGAGTGTCGGAATGTCAATTAGAAGACCTAAATTTTGTGTAATAGGTACTCAATTAAGCACAATTTGGGGGCTCCTAGCGTTATTAAAAAATTGTATTTAGCGTTAAGCTACTATCAGTTAGCTAAGTATTGATTTTTTTATTACTGGAAGGTAGCAAACGATAATGAAGTCACTGCCGCCCATGGACATCTGTAATCGACCCAAGATAGGATCGAAGTTCTTTCTTAGGTCGACCACAAATGCGTTGATACCTCTGAGGACTAACTTGGAACGGCTCGGTTAAGTATGTCTCCCTGGCCACAGCCTTCAAACCAGAACGCAGCAGCAAGAATACTGCTGTTATATGGTAGAAAATTACTTTCAGGGTTAGTAGAAAAGAGAAAAATTACCTTAGGCGTATTCAAAATGTTTAGTATATTACATATAAGTGAATTTTAGTGTAAAAGTGTCGTGCCACAAATACTCGTAACAATGTTCTGCATTGAAATGATTGCCATCTTTTAAGTTCATTCTGTAGGAGTTAACTAACTGCACAGACATGCATAAAGATGACTTCACGATCAACCGTCGTAGAGTCAACTTAACCCGGATGATGCTCCGTTTTGGAGCGAAACACGAGTCCTGATAACCTAATTTAAGGGTATAAAATATTTTACAACTTGATTTTTGTCTACCATCAGGCAATTGCTAGTAGCAATAGATCGGAGAGTACCTGAAGCAGTTCATTGATTACCGGTTAACTGGCGGAACTCCCAGACCACCTATTTTACTCGCGGCTGATAAATTTCACTCGATACGCCTCCAGACGAACTTAATGCCAACGACAAGACAATTAAGTTAGTAGCGACGGGAACATATTTATCGATAATGTTTTATTATTATAGTTATTACATTCATGCATTTTCAGTATCAAAATTTTGTTATAAATTACTGTTAATCGTAATTAAAACACGATAACACGACAGTGATCTCATACTCTGAGAATAAGGATTTGAAACCCCAGAATTCTCCAGAATTTTTTTCTTATTATATTTCCTATACCACGTGTATACGTATATTTAAAATTCCTTTCTTGTAGTATTAAAGACAGGGTTTACCACCTAATAACAACATAGTGTATCTCTAGGAAAATTGTCTTCGAGTTAAAATGAATCGCATGCTTGAAGTCCTCCATAAAATCACAAGAGTAAGTGTTCTCCGATCCGTAATCGTTCATAGTATATAAGATAGTCAGCGACAGAGCCTTATGCACAAAGTAGACAGTGTTTATAACATTTGCTTATGTTCTTTTTTTTATTTATTTAAATCTCGTCAAATTTATGTCACAAAAAAACTATATCGAACAGGCGAGCAATTATCGATAATAAATAAGTTACGCCACCAACGCGTCACTAGAGATATCCTTTAACAGCAGAAATGGGAAAAAATCGAAGAGCTCTTACCGCACCCTTTTTGTCGTGGAATATTCGACAAAGCCTACATTTTCCTGGGGTTCATATTACTATGATAATTACGAATATACGAGGCGGCTTCGACGTGAATCAGAATGAAATATTTTTCTTTCTGTCTAGTGAGTTTCGGTATTCTGTTCATGCCAATGTCTCGCCAGCTTTCGCATATTAATATAATGCTCTCTTAGTTGAATTAACTTTGACAGGTAATAATGGTCCCATCAAAAATATAAATGTGAAAATTGATAGCCAAGTTCTATGTGTGTATGCTCAATATAGTGTGATTGTCTGCTCCACCGACAAAAGAATTGGTATACAAATAAGTGCAAATTTCCGTAGACAATGCTGCAAATTTATTTATTTATAAGGTTGTTTAACATCATTTAGAAAAAATAAAACAAACAACTTAAAATCTTCACCTCAAATTAATCAATCAATCACTTCAAAGTTTGACTTTAACCAATTTGGTGTGTTATCTTAAAGAGATTTTGAATTATCAAGGGGCGGAAGTGGCTCCAAATGGATCGTGTAATATTACACAGAGTGCCGCTCGCCAGTTCTTTGCTTGAACTTGGCTTGAACACTACCGCGTGTATAGATGTTTCAACTGACAGCTGGTTGCTAAATATGCTAGATATGAGCTAGATAAATGTTCATCGCTGTTTAGAGTAATTAAACATTACATTTACATTATATTATACATATAGTTTACACAATACAGGTTTTGCGCAAAAATTCTTTTAATTCTCACAAAAATAATTTTCTATAAGCATTTCTTACAAACATAGGGTAGGCAACGAAGTTAGGCTTCATTCTAAAAGCATTCCCTGCGCCAACTCTAATCAGAGAAACGACAAAGGTGAATATAAGGTTAATAGGTTTTTAATGGTTAAAACTTTTACTTTATTACTGTGTGAAACCTAACTTAACAAAGTTACTCACAGGCACAAAATATATATAATATATTGTACAAATTTACTTTTTTTAGTCTACTACGCCCTCTCGATCGTAAAACCGACACACCACCCATTGGGCTATTGTCGCTTACTTTTTACTCTATATACTATACTCATATTATGAGTAAATGAATGTTCCATATTTAAATCCAAACTCAAACTGGACCGTAGAGAATAATGAAAAACATAATATCTTTTATCTCGAACCGTGTTTGCTCGGCCCGTTGATTCCGCAAATGTGTTGCGCGCAGATTGTGGTGTAAACATGTTAGGGGCCACAGAATAATAACTTTAGTGGTAAAAGTCTTTTTATCGAATGTATAAACCTGCGATACCTCGAGGCCTGCGTTTTTTTTATCGTTGTTAAGTGATGACCATCGCCAGCCGAATCGCCATTGTCGATGGTGAAGAACAAACTTATCTTATAAATATCAATTTATTGTTAAAAACATTTGTTTAAGTATTTTTTATTCTCGATAACATCACTATTGCTCATGGACGTCAATTAAAGCGTAGTCCTATCTTCAGCGTGGCTTAAATTTGTAGATTTAATATCGAGCACTGCTTACGTAGCACAATTTGACAGGCTGATCCAGTGGAACTGTGACCCCAAAACGTACAAATCGATAATATTTCCCGACCACTGCGCTCGCCTTGTAACATTCCGTGTGTCGTAGATAACAGTTAAACCTTAAACTATGTATTTAGCATATTATTAAATACCGTACTAAAAGTACATGTGCATTAAATAACACTAGAGATCGCATAGCGGCCGACAAAAATCGACTGTATTTCTTTGAATTATTAATTTGTAAATTATATTTTATATTTATAGAATAGTCATTGACTATGCTCAAAACACGCGAAGAAATAAAAACTTGGAAGTATTTGTTGTATACACAAAATGACATTTCCGTTGCCCATGTCACTCTTGATTCAGTATTAAAATGACGTTCCATGTATAACAGGTGTCTGTTAATAATATACGTGTGTGCGTCAAAGGCATAGTTGAGTGCGTAATGGTTCTTTTACTAATTTAATGTACTTCTAATATAATGTTATATAAAATATTAGCTTTCTGCACATATTCTCGGTATAAACTTTGACCGTGTCAAATTTCATAATCCTCCGTCCGTGTTACAGTCGTCAAAACCCTACCAAAGTTTTTGCTTCACGTATTAATATTATGATTACCTACAGTACGGGAGCAATTGTTAGGACATAAAGCCGGCCTATACGTGTATAAAACGAGGCCATATATCTACACACAATTCAAAATAGTTTTTAATAAGTAATTTATGGATAAAATATTGACATTGTTTGGTAAGGCTTTCACGGCAATATTCTATCTTAATATGAACTAAAGCCGTAGTTCTGGTCGTAAATGCAATTATTATCAAATATAATTGTAATACTTTCTAATATACGCAGTTGATTTATAAAGAACTAACGATTGTGGCGATGGTGAAGAATCTCCGAAAAATATTAATATGGATTATTCTTCGTGATATGTATATATCTTTGTGAACAATATTACAAAGAACAGATATGAATTGTTCTGTTGTCGAAATAAAAAAGAAACATTTAACTGTCTTCCGAAGCGTATCTTCATTACCTTGCCACGAACGAAACTCCTCTCAATAAACACAATGTGAAAGTAAAAATTCAATTCGAGCAATACATAGCTTTTTTACGAGTTTGTTATATGCCAACATTCGTATCAACTTTTATGTAATCTCATTACAAAAACATGTCATGAATTGACGAGGGCATAAACCGTTTATATCAAACTATATTTTTTGTACGTTTCGGTAAGGATTCGCTTCACCAGGAACAAGTTGGCGAGGATAGGCTGGAAATCGTTTTGAAAAAGATTGTCATGGACCACTTTCGAAAAAAAAAGTTTCTACAATTATTATTACACACACAAAAAAGGTTCTACAATTATTATTACACACACAAAAAAGTTTCTACAATTATTATTACACACACAAAAAAGTTTCCACAATTATTATTACACACACAAAAAAGGTTCTACAATTATTATTACACACACAAAAAAAGTTCTACACTTGCAAGTTTCAAATGCAAGAATTCTGATAAATTATATAAGGTTTTGAATGGTATAAAATTTTACATTTTCAAATATTCCAATACCATAGCGAGGTTCTTGACACTATATAAATATTTTAATTAAGTAGAATGGCAGAGTTTTTTTCGACTTACATAACACTTATCCCGTTCCCGTCCCCGGCATGAAGTGTTTTCATAGTCACCGTAAAGAATCTGTGCAAGTTGACTTTCAACAGACTTGTGATTTTGATTTTCTCAATATTATCTCGTGTTCATCGCTCGCGGTGACACTCCTCCGGAGACTCCGGTCGCGTACCTCTTGCGCGATATGAAATTCCCTGTGTAATTTGAAAAGAAAATATTTCTTTATATTTTTCGTCTATATTAATCCTCTTTGTATTCCAGTTGTGTCCCACTTAATTTGTATTGAGTCATGGATGAAATATTTAAGTAGTCGAGCTTACAATGTAGCAGGTTCGTCGCAGCCATAAAGACAATGGGGTTATGCCGTTATGGTGACGGCCAGAAAGATCGAAGGGTTCACCTTTGTACGACGTAAAGTTCAACTTTTCATATATGCAACGTTTTGTTCAAAGCGATTTTCTTTTAGTGGTCTTACTTTTAGTCCTTTATTTAGAGCCACGGCTTGGGTTCTAGGTGCGTACTTCTGTATTGTTTTTTGTTAAGAACACTGCTGTTATAAGGCAGAAATAGGAGTGGCGGTGGTGCCTCCGGGGTCGAACCGTAAAAAGTTCTGCCAGTTTCTTGGTTTTCAATTATGTTTTTGTTGACGCTCTGGCATGATTTGGAAAGTATAATATTTAACCAAAAAAGAAAATTATCACTCAAATCATATACTCAACTCAACTCTCGACTCAACTCAAGATAAAAATTAGGAGGTTTTATCTATATAAAAGAGAAATTCCATCATAGTTTGGAAATTATTATTCTGGTGTAATATTAGAGATTGATTGAAATAATAAATCATCGTTTTGTTAAATTCGACCTGTTCGATTCAGAATAAAGTAATTTCCTAAAACTCATCATCATCATAAATCATAACTCAAAAATTTTACCGTGTATCCAAAATTTTAACTGTATTTACGTATATCATCTATGATCCAGAGTTGTCCCGTGTATTACAAGTATATAATATATTTTATTTATTTATAATTCATTCCTATTTTATAACTAAAAGAAAAGAAATCGTTAAGTTATACTTGTCTTAGTATTTTAATAAAAAACATGGAACTTCCTCAAAGCTAAGTACGATCTAAGTTTCCGAAGTTCACCAATTAATTTTTTTGCTCGAAAACTTAAGAGTGTAACCTCTAAAGTTTAATAAGTATAGTTGAAAATTGTTACTTGAAAAAGTATATACTTAAAATATTTCTTATATTTATGTGTTAATTTACTTTTGCCTTTTGAAGGCAAAAGGCAGATTCTTGATGCTGTGCTATGGTTTGAAGGGTGTGGACAGAAAGACATCGTACTCAACCGAGGCGTTCCAACTTAGTCCTCAGAGGTAGCAACGCATTTGTGGTCGACCTAAGAAAGTACTTCGATCCTGTCTTGGGTCGATTATAGATGTCCATGGGCGGCAGTAACCACTTACCATCAGCTGGACTGCATGCTCGTTTGCTACCTCCCATTCATAAAAAAAGAACAAAAAACTTAAACTTAAAATATATATACAAACCCTGCATTAATGCTGTGTAATAATATATTTTATATTCTAAATTATATATGTATATTTTAACAATTTATATATGTATACGTATATGTACATAGAATATACTAGAATACTATGTAATATATTTCATTAACTAAAGCTTTTATCAGAAAAATGATACATTCCCTAGTTTCGTGGAACGGCCATAAGAAGTCTGAAATGGTCACATTTATCATTCAGGCGGTTATTTCGCGGTCGAATTGGAAACATTTAAGTTAGCAATTGCTATTATTTCAAGCGATAAAAGAGCTTTTTTTTATAATATTAAAGCGGCAATAGATAAGATAGCAGCAATAGTCGTAATATGAATTCGTAGCAGATGCGCTCAAAATTCAATCAGAAAATTCATGTATTGTCTGCCATGGTGACAGAACAATTTATAAGCAGTCTTGACTGCCAATGAAAACTTAAAAATGTATTTTGAAATTTTAAACTGTTTGCTATATTGAAATACATAGAATGATGAGTAAGTTATATAGATAATTTTCTTAACGAATCACTTTTTACTTAAATTAATGTAAGTATTATCCCTATATTAAATATGACATAGATTTGGTAAATAAAACATTAAAAAATATATTTCAGAGAAAAAATCTATAGTATCCATAGCATGTTGATTACCAACTCATGAGTTTTCCCCTACCAAACGCCGTTATAAAAGTTTTCACTTCAACAATCGAGCCAGGATCGCTCTCTCGCAGGAATATCAACAGCGTTATGTATGTTAAGAGTATTTTTCTTACACATCGTCCACTCATGCCCTTGGTATCCGGATACTTGAAGTGATTATCGTATTAGCGGTCCGATTGCCGCATACCTGAAAAGCCATTTCTCAGGCGACGTTCCCGTATGAATCATGACCCGTTCGGAAGAACTGGGCGACAAGTAACCCCGTTTATTTTTACTTGACTTGTGATACAATAAGAAAGTTAAATTTAGCGGATGGTTACGTCCATCTTTATTTATCCAACTTACTTTAAATTGAAGGAAGTTTCCATACGCGCTAATGACGTGCTACCATGCACTTTGGCAACATTTCCGGCTTGCGTTAACCTACAATTTGGATTTGAAAAACGAGCATGGATGTGATTCAAATTCGTATAAGGAAGATCGGTACGCGTTGTAATATTAGCTTTGATGCAAAATAATTCCGATCTACCTTGCTTGAAGTGCGGGCTAAAAAAATTAAATCTTTTAACGAGTTAATCTTATTTAAATGTAATTTTCTATCGTTAGCTTCTCACGTGTTAATTTTTATACGTAATTGAGTCTATTGGTTGTGTGCAG